>OU015495.1:65335453-65582953 GCA_907164885.2 Dolomedes plantarius | reverse complement strand
TATATATATATATATATGCATATATACAAATATAAATCTATACATCTATACATATATATATATATATATATATTATTTTTTTTTCGGCTATCAAAGTAAACAGACAATATACTCTAGAAAAGTTGTGCGCAAACTGTGGGTCACGACCAAAAAGAGGGTCACAGACACTTTGAAGTAAATATATATCATATTGAATTATTTAATTGAAAATATGTTTTAATATACTATAATTGAAAACTTTTAACACTTTTATTTGGTAAAAATATGTGATATTGTTAAATGCGGTGTATACACTGTTAAATAACGTATAAATATTCCCTGAGGTTCAGAGTGTCATCGTATCATTAATTTTTTTAAATTTAATTTGATAAATTAAGCGAATGTTATAATTTTTAATGTTTTAATAAGAAGTTTATAATTTAGAAATCCTCCTTTTTTAAAAATTTTAATGACTATTCATTTTTACCTAAATTAAATACAAATAAACATTAATTTTTAAATATGAAGTTTTCGTCAAATGAGATTTAGCATAAACAAGTGTAGAGAGTGACTAAGATATTTCTATAATTGCTATTTTGCTGAGTAGATATATACCCAAAATCTACAATTCATCGATTTTTAAAATATTTTCTCAAAATTTGCTTTTTTTAATTGTTGCTAACATTTTCCTAGTATTTTTTTTTAAAAAATCACTACTGCAAAAAACGTTCAGTGGGGTCGAGAGATTTTTTTTATTTAAATGTAGTCGGTCGCTGTCTAAAAAAGCTTGTACATCCCTGCTCTAGAAAATGCAGGTAGAATATATTATTTAATACAAACTATGAAAGAAGTAGTTCGCTTTCTGGAAGCATACGAAATATATTAGTTTTTCTTAAAAGCAAGGTAATCCCGATTAAATATGGCAAAAGAATATCTCCCAGCAACAAAACTTGAATCGCCATAAAATGAAAAGAAGCCTCTCTTTAAAATGTAGCGCTAGTGACGTCAAAAGTGATTCATATCTACACAGCCCGCAACGCTTATTTCCATGTTTTCCATTCTATATTATGTTACTTCTTTTTTTAAGATGGCTCCCAGAAATGCTTCAGCGGAAAATGTGCATCAAGTTGGTTTTTGAAAAGAGGAGGGAAATTACCTACAAAGCGATACAATCACATTTGGAAGTATTTTTTTTCCTTAGAGATGCATATCCTTGCAAATAGAACAGGCTAGAAAAAAGCTTATTAATTTCTATCTCAAATTTTGATATTGCTTATATATGCGGTTTAATATAATCAAAACTCATTTCATGGTTTTAAAGTGATGGTTTAACATGGTTTTAATAATCCTATCATTCATTCTAAAACTATATTTTATCATATTTTAATTAAATACCTTATCTATATCTCTTAATTATTTAAGAAAAAAATTGTTATTTAAATTAGTTTAAATAAACTTATTTAATGTACTAAATTTCTTTGTTTATTTCAGGTTTAGCCTTTTCAAAATCAAAATTACAACAGCTTTGTAGAAATGGAAACATTTAATGAATTTTACATTCTTGAATCTGCCCGCATAATACAAGGTGATTATTTTTAAACTGACAGTACTCAGAGCCATCTGTAGTGTGATCTATCACCCGGAATTCCACCAAAATTGATAGAGGGACTAAGGACGACATGGGAAAGAGTTTCCGTGAAATTAGTTCCAAAAGTCGCGGATAGGGGAAGATATGGCGCTCTTGTTGTCGGCGCACGTGATGATTTACATAAAAGGCAAGTAAAACATCAAAAGAAAAATTCACGACTATGTAGTCGACAGCAGTGCCAGTATTTCGGGCTATAAAATGCGGAATCTGTTGCGCCTTCGCTTTACAGAAGAAAGGATCCTCAGTCACTTTTTTCCACTTACATGGCCATCTCGCTACCCGGACGTAACCCATGTGACATTTTTCTGTGGGGTTATTTGAATTCTAAGGTGTATCTTGGTGGAGTCTCGAACTTGGCGGCCCTAAAGGACAACATATATCGGACTTTGATGAACATTCCTGGTGACATGTTACGCGCGGCCGTTGAGAGCGTAGTGTTCGGGATGCAATGTGTCGTCCAACAGGACTGTGGTCACATTGAAGGAGGGAGAAGTGAATTTGCTGCATAAAAGGGTGTTGCAGTGAAATTTCTTTGTTATTCATTTGTCTGCTTACAACTTTTTCGGTGTTCATCCCTAATCTTTATAGCCCGAAATACTGGCGCTGCTATCGACTACATAGTCGTGACTTTGTATTTTGATGTTTCACTTGCCTTTTATACAAATTCTCGGGTGCGCCGACAAAAAGAGCGCCATATTTTCACCTATCGGCGACTTTTGGTATTAATGTTTTTCTTTTCACGGAAAACTCTCTCCCATGCCATCCTTAGTCCCTCTATCAATTTTGGTGGAATTCCGGCTGATAAATCGCGCTACAGATGTATCTGAGTACTGTTAGTTTTAAAAAAATCACCCTGTCTTATGCTGGCAGATTCAAGAATGTAAAATTCATTGAATACAACACAGTCTGCGTGGACTCCATATAAATATTTTTCAGTGTATATCACCATTGTGGTTGTTGACAGTATAAACTTTAATCCCTGATCTAGGAAGGGAAGACTAAGAGAGAGACTTGTGATTATTCTATTGGGATCCGTAAATGCATTCCATACTAATAAGTAAATTGAACATACTCAAAGAAAAATGAATATAATAAATCAGTATTATGCAGAAATTGCGTCGCAAATTTATGATTTCTGTATTGACAAACTATTTTAACACATTTTTGTAATACTTTAGTTAAGATAGCAAACGTGCCACTTTCGATATTTACATAATGAATAAACCAAAGTATATATAAACATTTTAAACATTAAATCTTCGAATAATAAAGACAAGCGAAAATTTAATTTTTTCAGGAATTTTCGGTCTAAATTTATATCCATTCTGTATTCATATGTATGGTGTAGAGAATATAAAATTTAAATTACATATTAAAATGAATAGTTTCACATTTTTTCTAAAACTTTTCCAAAATAAAATAAAAATCAGAAATATTTTTGCAATTTTATTAAAAAATCGCCATCTTATCTTTTTATTCCAGCCACGCAAAATATGAAATCTTTTTATTTCATAAAAAGCATTATTTTGCCGATAAAAGCGCAGTGTTCCTTTATGCTTAAATAAACGTCTCTCAGAGAAATATGCGAAGCAAAGAATTTCTCCCCACAACGGAATCGGAATTCTCGTAGAAGGAAAAATGCTTCTCATATAAATGTAGCTCTCCTAAAAATGTTATATGTAACCACAAGACTGGTGACGCTTGTTTTAGCAAAGCTACACTTTAAAACTACACTTACTTTGTTTTAAAATAACAAAACACGACTGAGCGAAATGTTCTAAATACATTTCGAAAAATCCGATAAAGTATAGCTTATTTGTTGAGGAATTTATTTTTTATAGTGAAACCATCTGGAACACCACACGTTCAGTATTAGTAAAAAGAATTGTAAAAGAATTTTTTATATTTGCAGGACTGAATTTTTACATTACTTTAATGAGTAAATACGACGGCTGATTCGTAGTATTACAAACTTATATTTCACAGAGAAAAAGTATTCTAATCAATTTAGCAATACTAAATTTAATCACAATGACTATATAAAACTTTTAAAAGTTGGGCTGTTTGACATAATGCCTTTAATTATTTCGCCTGTGTTTGAATTTCTAAAATCTCTTAACTTATTTCTGAACTTATAAATATCTTCATTATGACATAAGTCTTTCATATAAACCTCGATATGAGTAAAGTAACTAATTGGATTCTGTAAATTTGCCAAGTCCGTTCTACGGCTTATCCACTGTAAAGGATATTGAATAAATCTTGAAGTAAATTTAAAAGAATTAAAAAAAATAGAGAAGTCTGATGTATCTTATATCAAAAAGGTTTTCATTGGCGATGAATTTTTTGATACCAACCACTCTTTATCTAGATAATCTATATACACTGCTGGCCACTGTAAATGCAACACCCTGAAGGAAACATGCAAATAACATGAAATTTACAACATGCATTAGCGGCGGTGAGATATGCAAATGATTATAATTTCAGCGCGGACGCACATCACGCGCGCCTGTGGCGCCACTTCAAAGCGCTATTTAAGGCTTGGAGATTTCGACGATTTCAAGTTCGACAATTATGTTTTTCTTGTGGTTTTTTCAAAAACACGATCAATTATGCCTCGTCGAAAACAGCGATCATCTTTTGATCAAGTATCCGAGTTCGACAGAGGAAGGATAGTGGCCTACCGAGATTGTGGATTATCTTTCAGGGAAATCGGTAGTCGTGTTGGACGAAACCAAACAACTGTAATGCGGATATGTGATCGTTGGATGCAGGAGGGTACAACGGACCGGCGTGTTCGATCGCATCCACCTCAGCGCACCACTTCACGTGATGACAGGCAAATTCTGCGCATGGCAGTGATGGATCGCTCAGTCACATCACGAACCATAGCACAGCACATGCAGTCTGTAACGCATCATCCATTGTCTGCGCGTACCATTCGACGCCGTTTACAGCAGAGTGGTCTGTCCGCAAGACGTCCATTGCTTTGTCTACCCTTGACGCAGAACCACAGACGTCTCCGCCGCCAATGGTGCGATGACAGAAGGATGTGGACGGCAGAATGGAATGAAATTATCTTTACTGACGAGTCACGCTTCTGTCTGCAACACCACGATGGTCGCATTCGAGTCTGGAGACACCGTGAAGAGAGGATGCTGAACAGCTGCGTTATGCACCGCCACACTGGTCCTGCACCGGGTATTATGGTATGGGGCGGTATTGGATATCACTCTCTCACACCTCTAGTACGCATTGCCGGTACTTTAAACAGCCAGCGCTACATCTCCGAGGTGTTGGAGCCAGTTGTCCTTCCTTACCTTCAGAGCTTACCCACAGCCATATTTCAACAGGATAATGCGCGACCACACGTGGCACGCATTGTCCAACGGTTCTTCGTCAATCGCCAGATTGAATTGCTTCCCTGGCCGCCTCGCTCTCCGGATCTTTCGCCGATAGAAAACATGTGGTCCATGGTTGCTCTACGATTGACCCAGATTCCCTCCCCAGCTGCCACAGCAGATCAACTTTGGCAACGTGTGGAAGCTGCTTGGTCTGCTGTACCCCAAGAACTCATCCAAAGTCTCTTTGAATCAATGCCGAGGCGTGTGGCAGCGGTGATCTCCAACAATGGCGGCTACTCTGGCTACTGATTTTGGCAGGAACCACACTTCACTGAACTCTATAAATTTAATCATTTGATACTTGGTCAACATGTTATCTACAAAATAAATTTTGTTGTGATATCTCTTGTCTTTCTTGGTGTTGCAATTTGGGTGGCCAGCAGTGTAGATGAAACAGTTCCGTAACGGACTGGCTGACATATATAACGCACAGACCAAACCTAAAGGGCTGAAATTTTGCATGGCTATTCTTTCTATAGTGTAGGAGTGCACTAAGAGAGATTTTTGAAAAAAATCCTCTTAGATTTTTTTAAATTAAACTTTTAAAATGTTTTTAATAACTTTTTTAAATTCTGCATTTAAAATCTGGGGATTATAAAATTTATATCAAGAGGAAGGTCATAAAAAATTCCTTTAAAATGAAAAGTTTTTTTAATCTTTGTCTCAATTTTCTGAATTTTGGAGAATTTTTAAAGATTAATTTTTAGAATTTAATTTATTAAATGCTGATCACGTGGTTTCTTTTCTTTTTGTGATACTTTAAATTCATTTTGCGTGACGTACATAACAATTCCATAAATTGACAAAAAAATTAAATACGGTAAAAGATAAAATTTAACCACAATACAAATTGATATGGAAGTTTTTTAAGCATTTAATTCAAATTAGTATGTTTTATGGATATTAAACATACAAATTAATTGCATACATTGACCGTTGTATTTAATTTTAATATTTTCTTCCACATTATTTGGTCTATAAAAATATCCGTTACGATTATAATATATACAGTGGAATCTCGATCTATCGTTTTTCAAGGGACCGATTGAAATGAACGATAAATGCGGGAAAACAATAGATACGGAAACATAAAAAAGCAATATGATCGTTGGGACTGGATAAAAGGAACGATACATACGGAAAAACGATGGATCCGAAAACGATCGATCGAGATTCCACTGTATATATATATATATACACTGAAGTGCCACTGAATTAGGGATAGCAAAGCCTATGCAAATTGTGTAGCGCTGCTCATCATGTTTGCGCAAGTGAGGGCGCTGTGGTAACTGCATAGATAGAGCGTACTGTGGTTGTTCTGAATTAGTTGTTGGAATTGCCAGTATGGGTAAACTGCCTGATTTAGACGCCTTCGATCACGGACAAATCGTAGGTGCGCGACGCATGGGCCATTCAATTTCCGAAATCGTCAGACAGCTAGGATTTTCAAGGTCGACAGTGTCAAGAGTATACCAAGAATACATGGATGATGGAAAAAAACTAGCGAAAGGACAATTAGCCTTGACAGTGCGTGGGGAGAGACGGCTCAGGCGTACTGTACGTAGCCATCGAAGCCAAACATTAGCTCAGATTACCACCCAGTTTAATGACGGTGCCAGTCGTACAGTCAGTAAACGGACTGTGCAACGCTCGCTTCACCGTATGGGTTTCGGGAGCCGTCGACCTACGAGAGTACCATTGCTCTATACTCGCCATCGGGCTGCACGTCTTGCCTGGGCAAGAGAGAACAGAGACTGGAGTGTAGAGGACTGGAAACGAGTAGTATGGAGTGATGAGTCTCGATTCCGACTACTTAACGCCGACGGGAGGCTGAGAATATGGCATCAGGCTCAAAAAGCCAAGGATCCTGCATGCCTGGCTGGAACTGTACAAGGGCATGGTGGCTCAATCATGGTCTGGGGTGTATTTTCGTGGCACAGTTTGGGATCTTTGGTGCGTGTACCAACCTCCCTCAATGCAATTCGGTACGTAGATTTGCTGGGTGATCACCTCCATCCGTTTATGCTGTTCTGTTATCCGCACGGTAATGGAGTTTTCCAGCAAGACAACTGTACCTCTCACAAGTCCCGGTTGGCTACTGGCTGGTTGGATGAGCATTCCTCTGACTTCTCTGTCATGAATTGGCCACCTAGAAGCCCAGACTTAAATCCTATTGAGCATCTTTGGGATGTTTTGGAACAAGGCGTGAAAGACCATCACACAGCACCATAGAACCTTACTGAATTATATACAGCTTTAGCCAATATTTGGCAAGCCATTCCCTTGGAACGTTTTCAGAAACTTGTTGAATCTATGCCTCGTCGTGTGGCAGCCGATATCAAGGCCAGAGGAGGCCCAACTCGTTACTAGGTAGGTATCCCTAATTCAGTGGCACTTCAGTGTATATATATATACATGTATGTATATATTTGGCATTAATAGCATACATTGACCGTTGTATTTAATTTGAATGTACTCCATAGCGAAGCACGGGCATTAAGCTAGAGTAATATATAATAACTAGCTGAAGTACCCGACGATGCCCGGGATTTTAAGAATGTTTGTTGTTAACCAAAATCAATTTAAAAATTAACACAGTATAAATAACATAAAAAATATATGTGAAATGTTATACACGTCTCAGAATTTCAGCCTTTCATCATTTTAATACTAAAATCTGAAAAGTAAAAATGTCAAATTCTCTAATGTTTGTTAACCAAAATTAATTTAAAACTAAGCACAGTATAAATAACATAGAAAAAAAACCTTGTGAAATCTATAAATATATAAATTTATAATAAACTCCTCAGAATTCAGCTAGAATTAGCCTTTCATCATTGGGGTAAAAAAAAGCTGCAATTACAGGTTCACACAGAAATTTCCAATAGAACAATGATATGACTGCAGCGTTGCCTCTTAAAAAAATGAAGTGTTTGATTGAGGGCTGCAAACCATTCAACTCCTCTCCCCATTTAACTCCTATAAACATCCTCTACATATTAAATTCCTTTTCTCTCCATAATAAACTCCTCAGAATTTTGGTATATTCAGCCTTTCATCATAGTACCACTAAAATCTGAAACATCCTCTCCAGAAATATAAATTTATTAATTTCAATAATTAAACACACACAAATATATAAATTGCGCAGAAGTTTTTTAACCAACATTTGAATAATTCGTAAATGAAAAAGCATATGAAAATAAAGATAAGAACTTCCGGAATCGAAATTAATTACCCTTAATTTTTAATTAATAAAAAACCAACATAATATGAATAAAAACGATAGTTGCTTAAAACCATATGAAAATAAAGCTATTATAAAGATGATAATAATAAAAAAAGCATAAGAAAATAATGCTCGCGCATGAAGTTAACGTTACGATATAAAGATAGTAATAATAATATAAACCGCGTGCATAAAATATTTAGCTTTTCAAGCGAAATAAATTGATTTTTAGAAAAAAACTACTTTTAATCGAGAAATTAAAATACATTGCACAAAATTTTAATTTTACCAACTTTCCACCCTACAATTTACACCCTACTTCTTTTAAATAGGATGTAAATATAAAGTTTTAACAGCCAAGTGAATGCCAGTTAAAAATAATGTGTGCGCATGAAGTTAACGTTACGATATAGAGATAGTAATAAAAATCTATATATATATATAAAACAGTTCCGTAACTGACTAACTGACTGATTGACTGACTGACATACAAAGTACAGACCAAACCGTTGAACCTAAAGGACTGAAATTTTGCATGGCGATTCTTCTTATAATGTAGGGGTGCACTAAGAAAGATTTTTGAAAAATTCTTCTTAGATTTTTTTAAATTAAATTTTTAATCTGTTTTTGTAACTTTTTTCAAGTTTGCATTTAAAATAATAATTTGAGGGTTGTAAAATTTATATCACGAAAAACATTCAAAAAATATTACATTCAAAAAATATCATCTGTAGATAGAAAGGGGAGAGAAAATTTAAAGAAATGTAAATTTATAATGTACTCAGGGAATGTATTATTGTGGTTCTATATCAGAAAAATAATAAAATACATAAATCATAAAATAAAAAATATACATTAGCATATTGGGCACGAAGTTGCGTATCTTTCATGTAACATCAAACTCCCTTATTTTAATTCAAATGTTTAAAAAAAATTAAAAATAATAACATTTGAAAATTTCGCATAAGTTCATTTTGAAAAATTCATGTATTTCATATATATCTTATTTATTCTGCACTTTGTAAAAAAATAGAAATATGCCTGTCAAAAAACAGTAGTCAACTGCCCCAGAGCGCGCGTTGCAACGCTCTCATGTGTACATAGCCTAAAGGACAGAAATTTTGCATGGCGATTCTTCTTATAATGTAGGGGTGCACTAAGAAAGATTTTTTAAAAATTCTTCTTAGATTTTTTTAAATTAAATTTTTAATCTGTTTTTGTAACTTTTTTCAAGTTTGCATTTAAAATAATAATTTGAGGGTTGTAAAATTTATATCACGAAAAAGATCATAAAAATTCCTTTAAAATGAAATTCTTTTCGCATCTTTACCTCCATTTTCTAATTTTTGGTGAATTTTTAAAGATTAATTTTTACAATTTAATTTATTAAACGCTGATCATGTGATTTCTTTATCTGGTACTTTAAATAAATTTATCGTCACATAACAACGAAATAGACACACAAAAAATTAAAATAGTGGCGCCATCTACTGTACGCTTGTGAATCGAGAGTTGTTGGTTATTTATTAATTAAAAATATTGGAAAGTTCTTGTGGATCTGTAAATATACATATGGTAACAGTTTTAAAATTTATAAATTATCAACCTACACAGGTGATAATTTATCCGGCGTTGCCCGGGATTTTAAGAATGTTTGTTAACCAAAATCAATTTAAAAACTAAACACAGTATAAATATCATAGAATAAAAAGCATGTGAAATGTTATACACATGAATAAAAAGAAATCCCAACATAAAAAACCATAAATTTACAATAATTTCTTCAGAATTCAGCTAGATTTAGCGTTTCATCATTGGAGCAAAAAAACCCTGAAAAGTAAAGCATAAAATATATACATTTATAATAAACCACTAAACGCTGAAAAGGAAAAATGTCAAATTGTCTTTAGGAAAGTAAAGCTGAAAAGTAAAAATGTCAAATTGTCGAATGTTTGTTAACCAAAATCAATTTAAAAACTAAATACAGTATAAATAACATAGAAAAGATTTAGCCTTTATCATTGGAGCAAAAATTCCTGAAAAGTAAAACATAAAATACATAAATTTATAATAAACCTACGAAAATCCATTAAAAAAATAAACACAGTATAAATAACATAGAAAAAAAAGTATACGAAATGTTATACACATTAATAATATGAAAAATAAAATAAAATAAAAATAATAATTTTTAAAAATAATAAAATAAAATAAAAATAATTTTAAAAAATAATAAATAAAAATAATAATAATAATAATTTAAAAATAATAAAATAAAAGCTGAAACAAAAAAGCCTCCATAAAAAAGCTGAAAATACAGGTTTAGCAAAATCTGTACGATCCGTATTCGAACCCGCGTCATGTTGTATAGTAAATTAACGCTCTTACCGAATGCGCCACAATAACATGCTGGTGTATTGTGTAAATAGGAGAATATTTGTACTAAAATTCCTGGAAAGTTGCTATGGGTTGGTGAATATACATGTATTTATGGAGTAAGAGGAGTTTTAAGTTAGAAATAAGTTAGCAGGATAGAAGCTTAGTCTTTAACTCTTCAATAGACACAAAGACATAAGCGAGGGGGGTTGCAGTAGCGATTAAAAATGATCTTGTGACACTTAGCGTGGTTGATTCGAATTTTCCATCGCGTGTGATAGTGTCAATATGCCGTTGGATCCGATTTATTTTAGAGTATAAAATCTGACTTGAAAGATTATTATTTTCATTTATTATTCTGGTTTAATATATAACTTGAAACTTTTTGATTTTATTTATTTTTATCTTTTCGCTCGCTGTTTGCCAGCTAAGCCTAACGTGGACGCCATATTCAGAGTGGTGATTCCACAAAGTGTAACATCTTACATTTAGTTTCAAAATTTTTGGTTTTTTATTAATTAAAAATCAACGGTAATTAATTTCGATTTTTGAAGTTCTTCAGACCCTCGGCTGTTTTTAAAGACGCCTGTATGTAAAATTTCACGATCGTTGCTCCTAAACTGTGGATTTCTATACAATTACAGAGATACAAACATTCATTTTTATATATTAGATGTCTGTAATTAGGACATTTATTCCATCAGTATATCTTTTCATTCTGCATCTTTCCAATTCAGATTCATACATATACATCTCAAACTCTATGGTGTTACCCTGTAATTCTATGTCACAGATCCTTGTAAATTACAAAGAGTTACAATATAACAAGGTACAAGGAACAATAGTACAAGGAATTACAATACCTTGTAATTACTCGTACATAATAACCCAATATACTCGTATGTAAGAAACGATATCTCTGAAATTGACACAGACAAAATAAAACAAGTTTTGTTAAAATTGATCATTAGTTAACATTTTGAGATTTTTTAGATGATGTATGGTTGATGCTCTTCTAAAAGAGATTATAATATAAAGGATTTTAAAGAACAATATTAATTAACTATTTAAGAGAGATAATGGAAATGGTATTTGCGGATTGAATAAGATTTTGAAAAATATCTTTAATGATGCTGCAAATTATACAGATCAAATATAAAAACGCAAACACTCCCTAATAATTACATTCTTAGCATTAAATTGAAATGTGTAGCGATTCTGTTGAGAGGAAGTCTTTGAAATTGTTATTCACAGGACTTACAGACGTGTTTATTTATTACCTTTCGTTACAAGAAAATGTAAAAGGAATTATGACAACACATTGCTTACAATTTACAACTAAAACATTACTTGATTCATGTTAAAAAATGGGCTGCATATCATATTAGAACCCTGGACCAGAGTTTAAAACTGATGCTGAGTGACCAAAATTCTCGTACCAAACACAGGACTCGAACCCCCAGACTCTAACAGCGAAAACCTTCTCTTTGTTGACCTGACTTCAACACGAGATCGACTACGATCTAAACATTTTTCTAACATCTAGATTAGGAAGAAAAGTTTCATTATTAAATAACTACTCTTTGAAACAATCAATACTTATGTACTTTCACGCGACACCTTGCAGCAACTAATTCCCTAAACAAACATTCATAAATATTTAATATATTAATTGCAACAAAAAAGTATATATATATATAATGATGTAGTATAATAAATTAATATTTCCTTTTTTGTTAGGATAAATTTCATTTATTCCCAATTATATCTTCTAGAGAAGTTATTAAATCCATAAAAGCGTTTACTCTAAGTAGTTTTACGAGTAAATTAACATCTTAATTAAGTCACGCAAAGGAGTGATCTAATTAATGCAGTTATTATATTATCTGATTAACACAGCCACTGAAACTCTGCGCCAAAATATAATTCATTTCCCTGCATTATTTTTTTATATTAGCACGGATTTTTTTTCAAGGTAATTAAGTGTATTTACCAAGCAAATGAATCATGAATCTGAGAATCGCATGGTTCACAGTAGAATATGCATGAAAATAGTTAAATGAGCTGATCGGGACAAAAATTTACACTGGACATTTTACAAAAGTATTTTATATTCAAATAAAATTTTATGCAAACTTTCCCGATACTAACCTAAAATCAACTTCTCTGCATTTAAGGATACTTAAAGTATTGAAAAGTGTTCATGTTTAGAGTTAATGAAGCAAAGAATGAAAATACTCTTAAGTGAAAAATGTATAGGATGTGAAACACTATGATACCACTTATAAAATCTCATGTTTTTTGCTTTATTTACAAAGTGCATTATACGCACTTTGTAAATAAAGCAAAGTATTAGTCACAATTCTACCTCAAAGGAAAAGTGAAAGCGAGATAAAATTTATGACTCGGAAAGGGGAAAATAATGTATGTTTTGTACTCAGTAAAAAGGAAATAAACAATGCATGATTAAAAATTAGGGAAAGGAGTGTTTTCCACAACAGAATCATAAGATACACAGCAAAATATATACGATAATAGCATATCGCCTTACACTATTGTATTTATGTGGTATATTGTTCCATAATATAGCTTTAATTTGATATAAAGAACTTAGTGAAGTTAGAATTATCGTAGTTAGAAGGCTGGGTGTTAAGCACCTCGTAATATATTTCCTCTTATGTTATTTTTTAAACTGCTGACGTGAAAAATACTAAGTCATATAAGATTCTAAGACAGACTTTGAGATTCTACTCTAAGAATTTCCCTGGAATTACTCAAAAGATCTAGTTGTGTTTGCGATATTTTTGGATCGTAGCCAAACTACATGAGCAAAGTTTCGTATTCTTTCAGAGTTCCTAATTCTTAAGTCTTCCTAGTAATTGAGATACATTTCTGCAAGAGAATCCTGAACGCCTATCATACGTGTGTATCGTACTTTTAAAGTCCTGCGTTTAAATTTCGAGTCCCAAATTTTAATACTTAAGGCTGCTGTGTACTAAACCTATTGTATTCACTCACCTCAATGTTAAGCTATGGAGAAAATTCCTCAAAGGTTTACCGATTTGGATTTAAAGTTTTTTTTTTCAATTGTACTCCTTAATAGAGAAAGAAATTTTACACTTGGGGCATTTTTCAAATTAAAAAAAAGCAAATTATATTTTAAAATTTTAATTTTTCGGGGAAAAATCTGGTATAGTGTTTTAAATGCTCCTACATTCCTTTCATAGACGTAATCTATATATATAAAACAGTTCCGTAACTGACTGACTGACTGACAGACAACGCACAGACTAAACCGCTGGACATAAAGAGTTGAAATTTTGCCTGGCGATTCTTTTGCCTGGCGATTCTGCCTGGCGATAGTGTAGGGGTGCTGATCCTTCTTAAATGGACTGTATTCTATATTTTCTAATTAAAACTGCTATGTCTTTTTAGAGGTCTTATTGCACACACTAAACAAATATAACAACTAACTAGTTTGCCCTATGGCAAGAACAATAAAGACCATACTGCGATTGACAATTATATTTAACAAACCATACTGTGCAACAACATACCACTAATAATAAAATGCGACTAACACTAAAAATGGCGACTACTAAGAACAGTTTCAGAAACTGAACTGTTGCCATTAGCAAAACATCAAAGTTTTTCTAGTGGCGCGCCAAGGTTGGCGGGTTTTTAGTAATGCCAAGGTAAGCCGTAACAGGTGCACTAAGAGAGATTTTTGAAAAATTCTTCTTAGATTTTTTAAATTAAATTTTTAAGCTGTTTTGTAGTATACTTTAAAGTTTGCATTTAAAATAATAATCCGAGAGTTATAAAATTTATATCACAAGAAACATCATAAAAATCCTTTCAAAATGAAATCTTTTTCGAATATTTACCTCCATTTTCTGATTTTTGGTGAATTTTTAAAGATTAATTTTTAGAATTTAATTTATTAAATGCTGATCACGGGATTTATTTTCTTTTAATTTTGCGTCACGTGCATAACAACGAAATAGACAAAAAAAATTCTTGCTAATGCGGCAAACGATTGGACATTATCCAAAAAAATATTAACATACAGTAAAAGAAATGTTTCTCAAACTGTATATTTTTCAATATGTTCTATTAGATTTAATTTGAATATTTTCTTTTACATTATTTTGTTTATAAAAATATTCGTTACGATTTTTTTTTCAAATATATTTTTTCGTTTTTTTTTTACATCAATTGCATACATTGATTATTGTTTTTATTATAAATATATTTATATACTTTTTGTTTGGCATTAATTGCATTCATTTACCATTGGATTTAATTTGAATGTACTCCGTAGCGAAGTACGGGTTTTCAGCTAGTTTATAAATAAATCCTGTTGCAAGGTGCAGAAAAGTTCAGGCTATCTGAAAATATAATTTTTATTGGATTATCAGAATTTATATAGTTGTAAATAGCAGAAAAATTTTCTCCGTAGGTTAGGGGGCCCCGGGTTGCCTCATTTGGTCGGCAGATCTGTCCTGTTTGTCCGGCACCTAGGCCTATACTATTCGTAAACCGAACAGGAGAAATATACCCTCGGCTGAATTTGCAGGTTTTGCTAAGCAGCTTCTGGTCTTCAGGTTCGTACAGAGCTTATCCCTTTCGGCCCCAAAGGAACATATATGTCCCGAATATATTTCCAAATCACCCAGTAAGATAAATAAGCATGAAATTTATTAGAATGCATCTCCCACTGTTTCCTGTGATTGCATTCATATGTTAGTGTGATATTTTTTCCTGATAGATGACACCAGCGCCCCGCCAGTTGTTTGTTTTTTCATAACAGTTTCTGACTAGGGTAAAAGTTTGTGCATTCTGGCAGCCATTTTACGCAGAGATGTGTGGGGACACGTGTTGTTTTCTTTTTGTACTGCGTATGTCTATTTTTGACAAATCAGGGAGTTTATTTGAAGTAAGTGAATTATTATTGTAGATTTTGAAAAAAAATAATATTACGGGACATATATGTCCCTATAGTCTGTTTTATTGGGACATTATTGTCCCAGTGTTTATATAAAGATATCTATGTCTCATTCTCAAAGCTTGTCATTTCAGTATTTTAAGGCATAGGAATATCATGAATCGAAGGAAGGGAGTCACAAATGGAGAAGTAATGAAATTGTTGAATCAACCGGATTCAAGTGATGAATCGGACGATTCAGATGCAGACAGGGAATATGTGCCTAGTTCCTCTGACAGTGATAGTTATGAATAATTGCTGGCATGGTACATTGCAAAAACTGTGTAGCAATGTACCATACATAGAAATGTCATGAATAATGTTGTATAGGTGTCTTGCAATAAAATTGTTTCAAAGGTGTTGTAAAATTAATTTAGAACTAGGGAACTGAACTTTTCCCTGTATTTTATATAGTCACCTCAACACCACTGGGACACATGTGTCCCATCTAAAAGTACCAGTTGGACACATATGTTCCACCTCCACAATTGCCCCTACAGTTAATTTTTGCTTCTATTTCGGAAGAATATTGCTATTTCTATTTTATTTGACCTACTAAAGCCCTAATTTACCTTATAATTGGAACAGAAAAAACTGGTTGCGAAAGGGTTAAACGTGAAAGTGGAGGGGGGGGGGGGGCAGAAATTGTCGAATTTCTCCATAGGTTAACAATGAGGTAAGTGAATTCAATAGGGTTAGTACACAGCAAGCTTTAAGGCTGCTATGTACTAACCCCATTGGATTCGCTCACCTCAATGTTAACCTATGGAGAAAATTTGTCCACGGATTGTCGACTTGGATTCAAAGATTTTTTTTAAAAAATTGTACTCCGTCATAGAAAAAGAAATTTTACATTTGTGTACATTTTTCGTTTTTTTAAAAAAATGCAATTAATATTTTAAAATTTGAATTATTCGGGGAAAAATCTGGTATAGTGTGTTTTAAACGCTCATCAATTCCTTCGGTGGACGAAATTTATAAAATGAATCCTGTAGCGCTTTGCAGAAAAGTTCACGCTATCTGACAATACCAATTTTATTTGATTATCAGAATTTATGTACCTGTAAATAGATGACAAAAATATATTTTAAATAAAAAAATTGGGGGCAGCGCTTAACCCCCCTATAGAGAGAGAGCCATTACAATTCCTCAAAATGTCAATCCTAAGGGGGATGGAATTCTTGAACTGTCAACTGAACTCCTCCCACTACAAGAGTCTGCAAGAAGAGGAAAAGGGAAATACGATTTTTTTTCTTAGTACATAGCAGCCTTAACTGATATCGCAAAGTGGTGGGAGGTGATTCTAAAGAAAATCTCTAAGAGTATCAAATTAATTAATTTTAAATCTACCATAACAGATCTGGAAAATTCCATGTAAGCGTTGATACTGAGTAATAAACAGTTTGTCTGAGTAATAAACAGTAATGAAAAGTCAACTTTTCATTAGTGAACCTTCAATGTACTAGCTAAAAATCTTCATAATTATGTATTCAATCTTTGAAAATAAAATGCATCATTCTCTAACGACAAAACATTTTATCTTCATGCGGGACCTAAACCAAAAGCAACACTAACTTCAAAGGCAACCCTTAAATATGAAATTCACGCTCTTAAAAGTGAAATTTAGAAAGAGACTCCAAAAATTGAGCTCAAATGAATAATTATTAATTATGCATGTCTTTCCAAAAGCTTAAAAGAGATCTTAAATATAAAATGGCAGATAATTTAAAAATCTATTCAACAAAGACGTAATGGTTTGCAGATAAGAAAGGGATTTATGCTGGGAGTTTTAAAAATGAATGCTTGCTTCCTGCAGAAAGAGCTAATACAAACATTATTTACGCAACAGATTTGCCGAATAAAGTATAATCTTCCACTGCGGTGCGGATCTCTAATCATCTTACCATTTCAGAGGAGATAAACGGATGATGCCACGAAAAAGACTAAATATATTTTCTCCGACAAGGCGGAAACTTAAACTTATATTTTAAAAATAGAAATATTGATATCGATGTTTTATTTTACGTGTTCTGGAAGAGCTTAGTGGAAATCTTGAATAAGAAATGGTGAACGGAAATAAAGTGATGCAAATGCAAAATAGAATTTCCAATAAAAGAGAGATTTCTTCATACCTCAGGCAGCAAAAGAAATCGATTAAGTTTGATGTGCAAGCATAAAGATTTTATGATATTACTTTTTTAAAAATAGCATAGTTGAGTGATACCCTAAATTTAGCCGGATAAAATGAGTAATGTAAAGATCTCACTTTATGTCGTGTAAATTATCAAATAATTAACCCGGTAACTTAAAAAACCAGAAAAATTTAAATCTGTTGTAGACAAGTATAACTGGAATAAAAATCGATAGACCACTAATTTATTTAATACGTTTCAAAAATAATATTTAGAAAATCGAAATTAATTTTCTCTTAATCGATTCCAAATAATAATGCGGTGTCCACGGCGAATATTAAATATTAAACTACTGGATTTAATGACTTAAAGCAAACTTCTCCTTTACTCAAGAATATTGATTTCAGAACAAAATCTAATGTATGTATATAACAGACTCATTTTGAAAGGTATTGAAAACTATGAAATTTTTTAATGCTTTAACTATCTACAGTGTGGACACAGGAAAAACATGCGTCCCAGTTCTTCTTTTCTTATGTTTTAGGCCGTCCGCACACGGGGCAACTCAAAAGAAATTGATAACTGACTCCAGTCACAAACCAGTCCGTGATGAGTCGTAACCTATGTAATTGAATGGAGCCACGCACACGGCGCAACTGGTTGCAAACTCGTTCGACGAGTTTGTAACCAGTTGAGCCGTGTGCGTGGCTCCATTCAATTACATAGGTTACGACTCATCACGGACTGGTTTGTGACTGGAGTCAGTTATCAGTTTCTTTTGAGTTGCTCCGTGTGCAGACGGGCTTAAGCTAGATATTAATCTATTTTCTAAAAAACACCGGTTTTAGTGATATTTGTAATATAGAACTGAATCTGCGTATGCAATCTAGACCACTTTTCTTTTTCGATTTCAGATAGTAAAAAAACAGAAAAGAAATGCATTATTTAATATTGGTGAATTATGCTTAATGATGATATAAGTTCTTGTCAGTATGTTTGTGCTTCTTGTACTTATTTGTGGAGCTATAGTTTGCGAAGTATATCTTTAGAAACAGGTGGTTTATTCCAGCATATGCATAATTTTCATAGAGGGAACATTACATTTTTAACTTTTATGAATTTTTAGACAGTTTGATCAAGTATAAAAGGCTCTAGATTTTTAAAGCCACGATATAAATACGTTGTAGTTATAAGATCTTGTAGATCTAAATCTAACTCATGTTGTTTTAATGACCAAAATTTAAAACCGGGGCTGTAATGAGTCTTACAGCCTGTTCTAAATAATTCATCTCACTTCTAATCAAAAACTAATGAATCGGTATCAAGTATTTCGTTCTGTACTAACATTTATAATACCGCAACATAAAACTAATCAGCCTCAACATTTCAGCATTTTAGTTTTAATTTGTCCCTTACTAGTGTCTCTTTTCTCCCGCAGAAGCTTGTTGAAGTATATAAAATAATTTATTTTTCATTTTTCAACAAGCTTCAAGCGACAACGTGGTCCTGTTTCATTGTAATTCCATTCTGCTACTCTAAACATTTTGAAAACAGTTAAACAATTAATTAATCGAAAAAAATTATGACAAACCTTGTGTGCAGTATTTTACGGATAATTTGTAATTAAATACTGCTAATTCACTAAAACAAATAAAAAATTTTTATTTGTTTGAAAAACAAACGTTTTTGTTGTGAGTTTATACTCATGTAAAAAAAATTCTTTGTGTAGTACCAAAATATGATACTAATGAATACATCACCTATAAAAGTAAAACATTAAATGCAAAATATTCTATCACACATTAAATTCAATTATACATACAACAAAAAATAAATAAAACAGAGAAGACAATAATTTTGTTCTAATATAATTCACCCACATTAATCAGCTCGGCTATCTAAAAGAAACAGGATATAAAAAACAGACAAGGAGAGTGAATGGAAAAAAATAAGATAGTGTGAGAAACATGACAAGGAAAAGAAAGATAACCGATGAAGAGCATCAAGACATAAAAAAGCGATAATATGAGGAAATATGAAAGGGTTGGAATAATTGATTCTGGGAAAGAAATATTTCGGATGAGACTGCAGTCGAGGTTTCAGGAAATGGATCCAAAAATGGTCAATAAGAATGTGTTAATAAAGAGAGAGGACTTACAACATATTGCAGAAAAAACAGTTTATAAAAGGTAATAAAAATGGTATTATGCAAATTTAAATGTTCAGGGCATTTGACATTTTAAAAATTATGCATAAAGTATGAAAAAAGAATTTTACATTTAGAATACTTAAGTAGCGTGCTTTTAAATTATAATGAAATATTCACAGTTTTATAATAAATACAGGTAAAAATATAATTTTTTAACTATGTGAGCAAGGAGCATAAAAATCCATCCCAGAATACAGATACAATAGGTTTCCGTTACTTTGTCTAATTTTAAATTCAATTTATGCTATTTCCCCATTGTTTTACTGATTTTTATGTTAAATTCTTCAAAATTATCAAATTCCTCGTAGTTCGAAGATGGATTATGAACACAGGGTTAATAATTGGTGGAAGTGTTTAGTGAGCTGCAATTTTAGCAAAAGAGGGAATAGAGAAAAAGTTGTTCAGAGAAAAACTAGCTCTCCTCTACAATGTTTTAGTGAATTCTTCTTGTTTATTCATGAATTGTGTGATATAAGGCTTTACATATGAGGTTGCATTTGTTTCTAATAAACTCTTTGAGGGTTTTCGAAGGTCTCGCTTGCATATATTGCCAAATGTATTCGGACACATTAGTCGATAGAGGAAAACTGTATATCTCTCAAATGTTAAATACTTTGATGGAGCGGTTTTACCTTTACACTTCTAGGCTTGTTTTCGACCAGTTTCTGGTATTTATAAAGTGGGATGCATCTCCATTTCACGATTAAATCCTTTATTTACGGAGAGTGTTCTCAGTCGGGGACGAATTCGGCGCTTAGCTCTTTCCATTAGTGATCGATAGGATTAAAATCGAGACTTTTTGCTGGTCATTCTAATTTTTTAATCTTTTGTTCTTTAAATGAAGCCTCGATAGACCTTGATATATGGCATGGAGCCAAATCGAGCTGACAGAAAACAGAAATCCCTTCCTCAGTACTATCCATTCGCAGGAAGTGCTCAGTCATCTAAAATATTTATGTACTTCTCAGAATTCCTAGCGGAAAACAATAAACTCAAAAGTCTTAGCCCTTTTTCCAGTAGAGGCAGGCCCACACGATCACAGAACCGATCATAGAACCCTCGCTAGAAAAAGCAAATGAGATAATGCAGTCGAAACGAAAATGCTCCGAAGACAAACGCCCTACCCCGACGCTTTCATCCGACTGGAAACGATTGAAGCGTGATTGATCATACCACATAACCTTTTTGCATTCTTCTATTGTCCATGAACGATGTGCTAAATACTACTGCTCTCCCTTTCTGGCATAAGGCCAAGTAATGAGGGGCTTGAGTGCTGTCGATCTGCCATGTTACTTGATATTATGCCGTTCCCTGCGAATTAATTGTGCGAGCACTGATATCAGTTCCTGTGGCTTGGGACACATCTGAAGCCAACGCTGATTGGAAGAGCGATTCTTCTTTACAGTCCCCACTAAGTATCTTTTGCCTCGATCATCCAATTAGTGCGGTTTCCCATGTTGGGGTTCCAGTAGAGCCGTCAGTAGTTCCAGTAGAGCCGTCAGTAGTTCCAGTAGAGCCGTCAACAATTCATCTTCAAATGACACCTGCCACAGTTGATTTTGGGGAATCCCAATAAACCAGCAATAGCACGTAAAGAATCTTTGCTTATTACAGTTGCTTATTCGAAGATGACGGTCTCTAATCTTAATATATTGTATTTGAGTAATTGAAGAAGTTGATAACAATACCTATTTAAGGAATTAGAAGTTGCAACTATAAACATTCAATCCAATTTTTAGGCTCTAGATAAGGAGCATTGAGTTCATTGTTTACAAATGATAGGAAAGGGTTTGGTTTATTTTAACTGAATTTTTTCACGTAGTGCTTCTCATGACAAGTTATATGTTTTGTTTTGTTTACCTTTTTTGGGGAGAGATTCAATTGAAAACCGATTAGGTTGCTAAGCTATTGTTGGGAGGAACATTTGGAAGCACCAGAATAAAAGATCACGTTGATGAATTCTAGGGAGCTTATGGAAGATGAACTAATTCTGTGTAGGAACATACTGATGGATCGGACAACGACTGAAGAAACAGGGCATTGGCCTTAGATATTAGGTTTACCGTTTCGATTCTCTGAAACTGGCAAGGGTGTTTGTAGGTGTTTCCTGAATTGTCTTTAAAGTATTGTTTCGGTCAGTTTACCGCACGAGTGGCAAATGATGACAGTAGCCCTCTAAAATCAAACGAAACACTGAAGAAGTTTTAACAGCAAACCCAAATTCACAAAATTATGATATACATCATTATCCTAAAATAATATATATCCTACGATGTTTCATCCAAAAATATATCTTTCTTGGGATTTTGTAATTTTACGCTTTATTTTAAAGTGTCGAGCATTTAAAGTTAACCCCGCTGAAAGTCATTCAAAATTAACGTCAATTAACTGCCAAACTTTCTCGCTCGCCTAAAATCCATAGTTAAACATTTATCATTCTACCGCTGGGGATCAATATAACAACACAGAAATATTACGAACAGCGCTGTTTGCTTACAGCTCAGTTTTTTTTTATTCTCCTCTACCTGTCCCCAGAAATTTATCTCCTTCGCTGCAACGAGATTAGAAGAGAAAGCGTTTGCTTCCTTTTGGAGTGGTTCTATGGTTTCTTATTTTTTGAAGAATTACTGAAGGGCCTAAAATGAATCTTTTGGGACTTGCAAACACTTTTTACGTAGAGCGGAGAAGAGAAGTTTAATTTTGCTTAGAGCTTCAAGCAGAAAAAATGAAAGATGACATTCCTGTCATCTGTAGTTCCAAGCTTGCGCATCCATCGTCATACAGAAGTCGAGTAATTAATGCCATTAGAAAACAAAACATGTTCAGCAGTCGACCATATCTTTTTAATGTTAGGACATTTAGCAGTACTGTCAAAAATATAAATTATGTTTCTATCAGAGGAGATAATATTTTAACTTTACACCGCAGCCTCATTGGTGTGTGTTGGTGAATGCAAATTTTACAAAATTATAATCTCTTGTTTTTATGAAAGAAAGAATTTCAGCGTTTGTTTACCTCATCTAATTTGTAACTTTAATATTTTAAAATCTCAATGAAAAATTATCTTATACTTTGATAAAAAAAATCCGAGCAACTTTTCGGAGTATATATCCTTAAAATTATGCTGGTATACATTTTTATGAATTATTATAGTGTGTTTGTTGTTAAATACGGTAGAGATTTTTTAGCTGCGAAATGTAAAGTTAACCTTTTCCTTACGGGGTGGGATAGCATGTATAACAAGAATGTGGGCCCAAGAATGATTATATATATATATATATATATATATATATATATATATATATATATATATATATATATATATATATAATATACATATACATGTATATATATATATATATATATATATATATATATATATATAGATAGATAGATAGATAGATATAGATATAGATAGATAGATAGATAGATAACCCCCGTTAAGAGCCGTTCTTAGAAAAGGGGTATGGAATTCCCCTTTCTAAAGAGGGAATCGGAAAAATGGGCCCCGTAAGCTAAAGGTTAAACATCAGTGTTCAAGCCCGTATCATATATTGTTTAACGTTTGTAATTTTCCTTTAAATATACAAGAACATATAGCTCAATCTTTCCTTTGTATTTCTGAAAAGCATACAACATTCTTTTTTAAATTTATCCTGCAAAATTCATTTAAAAAAGCCTTATTTCAGTAAACTCTTAATTTTACTACCCATCATTTTATAAAATCACACTTTATAATCATACGACCCCACTAACCGAACCAAATTTTTTATTTTCCGCCTCAAAAAATGACTTCAAAATTAAGAGCAATTACTTGTTAAACAGTCGCAAGAAATGCGTTGAGTCACATTGCTTTATTGTCCCACTGAGAATTAACAGAGCAGCTCAGAAAAGTCACTAACGGCCGTGTTTTCCGAGAGCTCAGACCTCCTTCCTCCTACCCTCCTGACCCAAGAAATCCCATTTTCATCGGTACAAGGAAAAAAAAAGGGAGAAGTTCTACCGCGTTTCTTTGTAGCTCAGGATTATTGCTACTTGCTCCTAAATGCAGTTGTTTTATACACTTTATTATTTTTCTCGCGGGATTGCAGAGTTGCCGAAATTGATCTTTGGGGAATACGGACTGGTTTATCAGACCTCATGAAAAGGCTGCACCCCGATCTTGGGATCAAAATTTTTCGAATTTGCTTTTTCGGAAGGTTTTGATCATTACTAGAAAGTAATTTGTATGGTCCCTCCTTGTTCGAAGGTTCCAATCACGTACACATTTTCTTTTTTTTAAATTTGATTCCATTAAATACTACATATCTGTAGACAACAACACATGCTGTGTAGGATTTTTAAAACCTAACATCAGGGTTAAATTAAGGCTTTGCTTAGATAATACTGGCACAGGTTTATACTAAAAACTTTAATGCTAAGATTAACACGCGTCAAAAACAATGTGTTTTATATCTTGTACGGTTCCTGTCATTTGCATAAATCAATAAAGCTATCTATATATAAAAAACAGTTCTGTAACTGACTGACTCACTGACTAACATACAGCGCACAGACCAAACCGTTGGACCTAAAGGGCTGAAATTTTGCATGTCGATTCTTCTTATGGTGTAGGGGTGCACCAAGAAAGAGTTTTGAAAAATTCTTCTTAGATGCTTTTAAAATTAAATTTTTAAACTGTTTTAGTGATTGTTTTTAAGTTTTCATTTAAAATAATAATTTGAGGCTTATAAAATTTATATCACGAGAAAGATCCTAAAAATTCACAAGACATAGTGAAGGAGTAGAAACTGATTCTTGCATCTTAGACTCTTGAACTTAGTTAAATGGGTAAATTAAAAACAGATATATAATGATACTCTAACATGTTAAATAGACTCAAAGTTTCGAGTGTCGAGGATAAGACAACAAAATTAATTTATTTCCGCTATAGTTTATGGGGCTTAAAAAAATAATTTTCATATTTTTATTAATAAATCCCGAGAGAAAACAGCTGATTCATTTTATTTTATCGTGAATAGCGTTCTTTACAACGCCCACATTTTCTTATTTGATCTTATACAATACAATCCCTGTAACATTAAAACTTAAATTTGTTTTAATGAAATTAATTCCTTATAGCTAATGAAATGCATTGCGATGTGTTTTTAAGAATTTGAACGTTTCACAGGAATAGAAAAAAAAGGGGAAACGAGTGTACTCAAAATCTAGCCATAGGTAGGTTATGGAGTGTTAGAAATTTTTAATTACATTTTATAGATCTTGTTCTTCATTGAAAAATATTGGATACGTTTCCATTTTTATTGCAGCCGTATGTCCACTAAAAGCAATCTCTTTTGTTTACGGCAAGACTATTTTATTCACAGAAATATGGCTTTGAATATTTAATCTAGAATCAATTATTTATAATAAGATGAAATTTCAAATTCTCTAATGATTTTGAAACATAGCAAATGAAGTACAAATGTTGTCATTAAAAGCATTCTTTGTTGACCATAGAGTTGTGAATAACACGAAGGATTTGAACAATTTACATAAATTATTACAAAAAAGTTCTTCATTTAGGTACAATATTGAACTTACCTGCAATTCCTCATAAACTTTTATTACCAGTGATCCTAAGACTAATCTTTGGTCCTGTTTTCGACATATGAATGGTTTTCAATGAGGCTTCAGTAAAATGAGGCTTCAGTTCAATGAGGCTTCTTCTTATCTTTTCTATCATACACTAGTTTCCTTAGAATTAATGGCTACACTTCAAAGTAAAATAAAACTCCACGTCTAGTCAATTGAATTAGCTAAACAGAAATTCTCAACACTTTCTTAATACCTTTCGACATGTTCCGTCAAAGTGCTCTTACTGTGGTATTCAGTTTCCGTTATCCAGAAATGCCACAATATTTGTTGATATAAATTTGATTTACGGCGTCGAATGTTTCCCTAATAGGATTGGAACAGACTTGCATTCCACACCATCTGCGCTGATTTCGTACATCAAATTACCGAAACACAAATTTGTCGTACACTGCTACATTCACCGTGGGTTTATTCGGTTTTCCTCCCTTGGCACTCAAACAAGCTTACATCACCTCGAAACGACTGAGCTCTGATAACGGTTTTAGAAGACTAGAAATATGGAAATCTTTATACAAATTAGCAATAAACGGAAGGGTATAGAGAAATGACGAGACGACAATTTATATAGCTTTCAGAAAGAAGGTGTTGAACTGATCGAAAATAGAATTAAATATCAGACATTACATATTTGTGTTTTCAAGCACTGCCGAAGGTAACGAATTTTTCATCGCATTATTTATTTTGATTGCATAACTTTTATAACAGACATTTGGGATAATACGATGCATTTTGCTTAAAAGAGCCTTATCAAGTGTTTAAAAGTACTAGCAAATATAATGTTATACCGTATTTTCCGGCGTATAACACTCACTTTTAATACGAAAAATAAGATCGAAATTTACGGGTGCACATTATACGCCAGATATAAAAATGATAGATTTAAAAATAAGGAAAAGATGAACATAAAAAATTATATTTCTACATGTACCTATGCGCTGTTTATTTAAAAGAAATGATATACCTTATGAACTTAAAAATTTTAATTATCGGATAACAGGAATAGTTCGTCATATTCGTCCGCCGTTATATCTCCAGACACATCATCGAATGCTGTTTCCTCTTCATCATCACTGTTAGTATGATCCATACATAAATAATTATCTTCAGTCCGTCTAAATTGCTAGATATACTACATTTTTTAAATGACTTTTGAATCATGTCAGGTTTAATTTCATTCCATGTTTTTATTATCCGCTCCCACACTATTTCTAGACTGACATAACACATTTGGCCTCCTGTTGTAAACGTTTTTTCACCTTCAAAAATCCACGTGTTCCACCGTCGTTTTAAATTTCCTTTGAATGGTTTATTGATACATGCAAGGCTAAACTAATGGCTTTATACGGCCTGGAATAACTGTCATGTCTGTGTTACACTCATTCATCAATTTCTTCGTATTATCCGTTAGATGGGATCTGAAGATGCCCCAAACTAAAAGACTTTCTGGATTCTTTGAGGTACCAGGAATTATTTACTCCGTCAAGCATTTCCCCCACACACATAATGGTCCCCTTATAGCTTGTCGATTCAGTATACCATTGTTCGGAAGCCTGCGAAAATCCTTCGAATGAATGACTTCAAAAGATAAGATTATCGCACATGCACATTTCAGGTTTCTCCGTCCAGAAAAGGGTGCGCGGAAGATTATACGGAGAATATACCTAAAAATTTAAAAATGTAATTTGAAATTTTAGGTGCGCGTTATATGCCGGAAAGTAGGGTAAGTTAAACAACAGAAAAATGGAAGTGTTTGACAAATGGGAGCAACAATAAAGATACTTGATTTATTTTGCGATATAATGAAAATATAGTTTTACAGTTTCAGTGGAGAAATCCTGTCAAAATGCCAAGAATGTTTAATAATTACAAGATAAAAAGAACTTTTTATATACCGTGTTTTTAAATTTTACGTTGAATCATATAAACTTGACAATTCTATGCATTAATAAGTACTTTTTAAAATTTTTTGATGAATTATCCCATCAACTTGAAAGAAAGTGAAGTTAATTGGAAGTTAACTTGCGTTTAACTTTTCGTTCCCGTCCCGGCTGAAAGATGGATGAACCAATCTACAAAACAAAATTAACTTAAAAAGAATTCAATTCTACTTAAAGATGGCTAAAAGTATTAAAATAATGCATTGTTATCGTGTTCTGAGCTATTCTAAAAGTTTCAAATGTCTAGGTAGTCGGGAAGTTAGTTAAAAATCGATTGCAAGATTTGTACTGGACAAACACACACAGAAACAAGAAAGCGAGTTAATAAAAACATGGTAAAAATGAACTACAATAATAACAATGTAATTGGAGTAGCTAAAACTAACCAAAAAATACGGATCTATGGGAGTAACAGTGATGTTATTGGTTTATGTGAAATTGAATTATATTTTTACAGTTTCAAGAGTTGAGTGAAAAATCCTGACACCATTTTAAGAGCAGGAGATAATAGTTAAGGATATATATTTAATAATGACAAAAAATAGATGCAATAATAATATCACAGGTTTAAAAAAAGGAAAAATATTCGGTAGCAATAATAAGGCTGTAGGTTTAAAAAGTAATGTGCAATATTTGTTTTATAGTAGAAATAATCTAATCGGGTTTGTGGGAGAAATATTTATGTAATGGTTTATAAATTTGAAAAATGTATTAGAAGAATAGAAAAAAAAACTTTGAAGGCAAGAGATGCTGATTTAAGATATAATTTTTATAAAAGCAGTATAAATGACAAAAATAACAATGATTTTGGTTATGAAATATATTAAAAAGGAAATATTGAGAATGAAGTTATAGTTTTAAAATCTGAAATATTGAATAAAAAATATCAAGAATACAAACTGGTGTGGTGTAAAGGGTGAATCTCTAATGATAAAAAAAAATGTTAGAACAATGATGCTAATACTGTTCTACAATACCCCAAGCAAATTAGGATAAAACATTCGTTGTATAGTGAAATTTAATAGAATCATCAGAATTGTAATTCCTCAAATGAGAGGTTTTCTCTGTTTCAAAATCTTCGAGATAAGAAGAAAGCGTAGCTAAAACTAACCGAATTATAGGGATCTATGCGAGTAAGTGATGTTATTGGTTTATGTGAAATTAAATTATATTTTTACAGTTTCAAGAGTTGAGTGAAAAATCCTGACACCATTTTAAGAGCAGGAGATAATAGTTAAGGATATATATTTAATAACGAGAAAAAATAGATGCAATAATAATATCACAGGTTTAAAAAAAGGAAAAATATTCGATAGCAATAATAAGGCAATAATAAGGCTGATCCTCAATTATCAGTTTCAATCCTCACCTTACCTTATCAGTTCACCTCAATCCTCAATTATCAGTTACACATTTCCATTGTGTATTAAAAAAATCCTACAAAGTAAATATTCAGACTTTAATTTTTTTAAAGACTTCCCCCCCTAGCAAATATCTACCCAGTCGATTCTTTTTCCCGTCTTTGAAACAGAGAGACCGTGAAATAAATCAGCGTTGAGCATCCTCATCTTATCGCTTTACCACAGACTTCGGAACGAGCGGGCTGCTAAGGTTTACTGCGAAAGAAATCTTTTTTGCTTTTTCCAACAAAAAAAAAAAAACCATTAGATAGGAACTACTATTCTATTTTGTGGCTTCTTTCGGGTGAATTACTCCACAGTGAAAGGGTGCGCTATGCATTACCATATATATATTGGAAAATAAAATATTTCAAAAAGTTGCCACTGAATTTTTAGCTATTGAAATTTTTGTATTAAAATAAAAGTGTTTCAAAAAATTAAATCACATTAACACGAAAAAAAATTCCCTTGATCTACAAAAAAATAAACCGAATATATGAAGTGAATTAAAATATGCGTTCCTAATGCGTTAAAAGAATAAAACAGTAACAAAAGAGTTCAATTAAACAAAAAAAAGTTCTTCTGTTGTTTAAGAATTCCGTAGAATCTTCCACTATGTGCCTTTTAAAATTCTTCATTATACGTGAAATTTTGACTATTGTGAAAATTCTTTAATTCGAGTTCTTAAACTCGTTTTCAGCAACTTTTAGTTCTGAGACTTAAATAATTCAATTTTGCTAGCCCTTCGATCGATTTCGTCTGAAGCATTTTGATCATGAATAAAGAAATTAATAACGAAAATAAAATACCACGGCCTTTTCAAGGATAAAAAAAATAGAGGAACTGAAGATCAACGTTACCTTTTCAAATGGCACTTAATCGAACGTTGCACTCAATACAAAATAGAAAGGACGTTTATATTAGTTTCTTCACAAAATCGCATCGCTGCCATTTACTGAAACGAAATGAATCTCAATAAATTGAGGAATCTGCTTCTCTTTATCGTACTTTCCCCATTAAAGAAGTCACTGTAGCATAGATACTGACAAGTTCGGGTAATATTTGTAAAATACAATGTAACATTTCCACTATACACCACTCTCATTCACATTTGAACCTTTTGGGAGAAACACCTCACCCTGCTATTTTTCGGTTTTTAAAATGTACTGGATTTTTTCACCTGATATAATCTATCTTTTAACTTTTGCCCTTTTTTTTGGTTTTGAGCAACTGACTTCTTGTACTTGACTGTTAATTTGCATTTTATGCATGACTTTTAAACACTCTTTATAAATGACTGCTTTTATATCACTGTTTTTATCACTTAAGTTTTATTGTAGTTGTCGGATGTATTTTAGCATCTTTGTCACCTGTTTTATTATGGTCTTTGTCACATTTTATATAAGTGTTCGGAATACCACGGCAAGTACGAGTTCACTTCCGGGGGGGGGGGAGGAAGCCACATGACGTATTGCCAAAGGACTGATGATGACGTATGAAGAAAAATTCTCAATGGTTGTTTCGGGGACATGCGTCGAACTATATTATTATCCATTATTCAAGTCGGTTTTATTCTATATAGTCGCACGATTCATGTTATTATTTTATCCCTATGATATTCATTTGATTATGTCTATTAAATATTATTGCAAATACTATCTCAGTTTTATTTAGTCATCATGTCACTGAAATTCTGGAAGTTGGGGTAAGTACTCCAAAAATCTATTCCAAATTCAATTCATACAATTATTCTTATATCAATACTAGTTAGTGGACATCCACTAAAATAAATCTCCAATAAGACTGTTTTATCCTTCATAGTTTTTATTTTTGTTCTTTGTTTTGGTTTCGCAATAGTGTTTATAATCTTGTATATGCATTTACTTCAACTAACTAACCAAACTCTGTTGTTCGTCATGTTTATTTGTTAATTTATTAATCCTGTTTACTACAATTTTATAAGTTTGTCTTATCACATTTTCTGTCATTGATTTTTATTTTTATAATGTTTTTTTTCGTTTTACCATGTGTTTGGCGCAGCATGTCCTCTCTGGATTTTGCGCCATTAAACTCCAAACAACCAACCAACTCATTCACATTTTTCCTCCCATTAAAAACTAACAATAGCCCGATCGAAATACAAATATCTGATCTATTGTTCATCAACCCTACACCGTTTACCTTACCGCTAGATTGCAGTAAGATTTAAGTTGGTTTGGTCTCCTACAATAACAAGAGAAACTATAATTTCTATGCTCAAATTAGAATTGCAATGAGTTAATTTTGTTTTTCGGTCAGACTCTGTTTTAAATTCTACCAAGGAACGTTGGAAGACAAACTATAAAGCTCAAATAAGCAATTCAGTCTTGTCGGTCTGTGTATATGATTTAGATTTTCTCATAAAACTTAAATGTATGTTCCAGTAACAATTCACATATAATGTCCTGTAAGTTCCAGTAACAGTTCACATATAATGCCCTGGAGAGAAAAAGTAAAAGATTATAAATGTTTGCATATTCGTGTGAAAAGTTGATATCATTTCATTACCATAGCTTCCTGCATTAAACTTAATACATATATTATGAACCGCTAGGCTATTATTCACAACGACATGTCTTGAGAGACAGTCACGTAACAACGATCACTTGATTAAGAGCACTTAACAGAGTTCCACTGGCTGTGACTACATTATTGCACGAAACCACTCCATTTGTATTTGCGACAATAATATACAAACGTTCGTAATTCGATATGTTACATCCAGGATATTCCTTCTCGGTAACTTTAGAGATATTATTACTATAGGTTGTAAAAGAACCTTAAAAAAATTGAAGCGTGCATGTGTTATGGCAAGCAAGGAAACACAGAGAATTGGCCTTTATCATACATTTACTTGACAATACTAAAATTTCTTTTAAAGAGAAATTAATAATAGAATAAGGTTCCCCTTCATATTAACATTTAATACATGAGGAATCAGAAGCAGATACAAACTATTTAGTCAAAGTAATTATTTCTAGGATCTATAGGGAGACACTTACTACTGTTGAAGAATACAGCGATGAATGACTTTGTTGACACGGGCATGTCATATTCAGCATCATTATGTCGGATTCCAGGAACTTCCGCTAGACTCCGAGACAGTTCAATCGGCACTCTACATCGTCCGAGTTCTAGGGAACAGCAAGCGCAAACTGTCGACCTACTCTTTTTTCTTTTTTGGCTGATGTCCGTTTACCGGGGTCATTTTTGGCCCTCCCCTTTTTCTCTGGACAGTGGGCTGCTTTTCTCTGCCCCAGTTGGTCGCTTATTTTACTGCTCCTGTTCACAGTCTGCCAAGTACCTCCCCACCATAATTTTCGTTTGAAATACAACTTTGACCATTATCTGGAAGTTTTATTGTGGACCATAAAATAACGTCACCATCTATCTTGCAATATTTATAGTCTTTTGATCGCTATAAATGACCACACAAACAGCTTTTCTTTTACGACACGTTAGTGTTCAAGTCTTTACTTTTTTGCCTCTGAAGTTGTTATAAGAGTTTTATTCTTGACCTTCTTTCGACTACACACCGCGGTGAATTATAACATTCAGAGCTTCTACAGTTACTCATGAATTACAAGCGGCTAACTTAAAGATGTAGCGATTTCTCTTTAGGAAACAGTGTAATTCACAGACGTGTCTGAAATTAAAATGCCTCTTCTTACCTCCTATCACAATTTGTGGCTGTCATCTCTTGTGTTTGAAAGTAGACATTTGAACAACCGAACTATAATTTGAAATGCCCTTGATATATTTTAGACAATACGAAAATTCGCAAAAGCTTATTTGTATTTGCAAAAAGTGCTTGTTACTCAGACGCTTCAAAAATTAAATTTGTTCACGAATTTGCAGTTAACTTTCATAGCACTAATAAACCGGTCGTACATACTATATAATTATGTAACCGTTCGAGAATGACTCACAAACCTAAAATTCTATATAGCACGATGGATGTCAGACTTTTTTTTTCTCATGCTTTAGCCTCTCACAAAAAATATATACATAGAAATATCAAGATAAAATTTTATAAACCTCGCTTTAGTTTTTCAGAAACCAGCATACGTGAAGAAAAAAATCCCATTTCGGAAAATGAAGAAACATTTATCCAAAGTTAAAAAAAGAAACGAGTAGCTGAAACAAAGTGTTAAACGGCTTCATTAATTATGCAAATGAACAGTTTCCGAAACGCTCATTTTCACGATGTGCTGGCAGTTTTTAACGACCGAAGAAAACAGTGTGTCAAGCTCTAAGGTCGTTCACACGCTTGAAGAAAGGAGATAATTAAAACGAGACTGCAGATATAAGAACTAGGAAAATGACCATAATTTTCAGCTTAAGATCCAAAGCTCAGGAGAAAAGACGGAAGATTTTAATCCTAGTTTTCAAACACTATAACTAGTTACATCTATCATGTTGAAATTATAAAAATTTTTTATCTTTTTTAAAAAAGAGTTTTTGTTGGTATGTATTTTCAGTAACAACAAGCTTCCACTAATGCTATGTCATTAAGACCACATTTATTTTACTTACGATTATACCAGAAGAAATGCAGATAAATATTACATGGTATAATCATGTAAACCGACTCCATAGCTCAATTATTCAATAGACTAACTTAATTCGATAAGCAAACCTTATCAAGGTAAGCCTGTGCGCTATATTTGAAGTGACAGTAATCAGGAAAACAGGACTGAGACCCGATATGCAAATCAGTTAAGTTCATAAGAAATTGGTAATTGCATGAAATTTTTCTACTCATTTTAAAATTACGCTCCTTCCAGTTGATTTGTACAATGGACTACCTGTTAGCTGTGAGAATTCGCTATCAATCTTACGAATGAATTTTACAGAAGAAATTGTTTCTAATCAAATCAATGATCGTGCCAGTCGTGTCTGCCACATCAACGATCAGGAACACCATAGTTGAAAATCATCTCGGAGAAATTCATATTTTACTCTTAGAAGTATTTTTCAAGCAACTGATGTGATATCTCAAGAACAGGCATGTTTCAACAATAAGCAATATTACTTACATTCAACGCCCGAGGTAGCCTATCGGTAGCGCGTCGGCTTTCGGTACTGAGGATGCTCGGATCAAACTCACGACAAGCGCCATTAAATATCTTCGTGTCTAGGCTGGATATGGACACGTTAAATCCTTAGACCGGAAAATCTTTCTATGAGGTCAGTGTAGGGGGGAGGTACGATCCTCCCAGATGTCCCTCCTGCGGGGGATGGTCTCTCAAAATTGTGGTGGCACCTAGCCAAGTCGGACTCAAATTGTGGTGCTATTATACACCGGAGTCGCATATGGACATGGTCTGGAACTTCCGGCGAGGGGGCATTAGGAACAACAACAACTTACATTCAATTTTGGGAAAACCGTATCAGGAACCAACATCTATCTAATATCCGTATTGAGAAAACAAGGGACAACTACTTTCGAACTAAGTAATAGGGCTAAGGAGGATCAACCTTCATCAGGCCGGGGAGCAATAATATTGTCTTTCAATCGCACGTAATTCTCCTCGATGTTATGAAGAACGACATTAATGAACTTGAAACTGTTTCCATCCTTGTTAACTATTTACGGAATTTAAAAGGAGTGTGTTCCAAAATATGCTATACACAATGCAATACACGGTATATAACTGTTCAGAAAAATTTTGTATTTCATAAAATGAATTTAAATAATTTATTTTTCCGTATTCAGTTACATAACTATTTAGTAATGAATATTCTGTGTTTTCAATATAATTCGTACTTGATTTCTAAGTTGGTACTTGATAATCTAAAACTAAAACTACAACTACTACAACTAAGTTGGTACTTGATTCGTACTTGATAAGTTGACAAAACTCTGTAAAAAAAAGAGTATGCCAAGACCCATTATTGAACTATTTGTAATACTGGAACTTTTCGGAATATGATAAATTAACTGCCACTCAGAATTTAAATGTCTTTTATAAAAATCTTAATTTAGAGTTAAATTATAAACACTAATGATAAATAACATTTCGGGACTAATTCACGCTTAACAACTCGATACATGAAGGGAATAGTTTAGGTTTTACACATTTAAATGATTTTCTTCAATCGCAGTTAATGACACAAAAAAATTAAAATATATATTTTTGTAGAATGAATTCTCAAAATAAAGCATTAACACAAATCATACACAAAAACATTTCTAAATAAGATTCTTCTTTGAAAAAACTAATTCCAATTTTTGAACATCGTAAAACCGTTCCGAGTTGATAAAAATGCAATAATGCCTAAGAAGCGAGCATCCATTAAAATGTATCGGTGAATTCAAATACTCATAAATTCCCGAAGAAAAAGAGGCCGTCTAATGCGTAGCTTTGAGATAAAAAAAATCCATTTTGTATCTTTGAAAGCTCTCTCTGCAAATGTCGTCTAATTTATTTGTTCCAACGATGTTTTATTCAAAAACCTTTATACCAAATATAATCATGCAAATTCTACATCTTCTCTTCAAGGAATTTTTTTATCATATTTTTGACTTGAATAAACGAATGTGGAACATCTATATCTTTTATCTTTTCTTCTAAATGCGTGAATGTTTTCTTCATAAACACTTTCTTTATAAACATAAAAATAAATTTTCATACGGTAACACAACATATATTACAAGTGTTAACAAAGTGGTAACAAGTCATTATAAGTGGTATATATTGCAAGTGCTAACAAAATGATATAGATGAAATATCCATTTTATTGTTTGTTCGCTGTTAGTACCATATTGAATCGCTAAAGTTTGTTTTCATTTTGTACTTGTCATTGGCATTACCAGACGAAAATAGTCTCCTCCAATTTTATACGTTTTCTGAGAAAAACAGTTTTCCTAAAGAATTCTCGGAATCACTTAATTACGATTCTTTCTGGGGTACATTTATTTTCAAGAAATATTAAGCAACTAAATTTTACCCAAGTACAAATTGCTCTTTCTTTGAGTACTTATTGTGCAGACTTAGAGAAATAAAAAGCTATTACTTTAATATCTGAAAATGAAATAATTTCTAAGAATTTAGTCTGATCACGTACCATTAGAGGTAAGTGGTATATATATATATATATATATATATATATATATATATATATATATATATATATATATATATATAAATATATATATATATATGTATATATATATATATATATATAAATATATATATATATATATATATATATATATATATATATATATATATATATATATATGTATATATATGTAAATATATATATATATACACAGTGCGTCAAATAAGTTTTAAGACTGGGTCTGTAAAAAGAAATCGAAACAAGAAATTAATACCTGTTTTGGTTTTTTATTCAAAATAGGACCCTGTGGCTTCAATGCACTTTTTACAGCGATTTATTAATGAATCGAACGCCTGTTGTAAATCACTTTGTGGAATGGCCTCCAAAGCACATGTCGATGCTTCTAGTATGGTCAAAATACCCTTAAAATAATACCCTTTTAACTTCTTTTTAAGTTTTGGGATTAAGGAGTAGTCACAGGGTGCTAAATCAGGTTAATACGGTGGATGGTTCAACACGCAGACATTATTTTTTGCCAAAAGTCGACGAACAATAAGGGAGGTGTGACTGGGTGCAGTGTCGTGTGACAAACACCAACTGCTTTCAGTCCTCGTGTAGTCTGGACGAATGCGACGAATTCTGGCCATCAAACGCTTTAAAACAGCTAAGTAATATTGACCTGTAATTGTTTGTCCAGTTGGAACAAATTCTTTGTTGATAATACCTTTAATATCGAAGAATGTAGTGACGTTGTTTTGATTTTGGATGGAACTTTTCTTGCTTTTTTGGCTTCCGTTGAATTTGGTGACTTCCATTCCGCACTTTGTCGCTTTGTTTCAGGATCATATTGGAAACACCAGGTTTCATCACCATAACAATGGACTTCAAGAAGTTTGGATCGTTTTCAGCAGCTGAAACGATGTCTCTGCAATGTGCACTTCTCATTGCTTTTTTTCAGGGGTTAAAGTGTGTGGAACAAATTCAGCAGACACTTTTGTTTTGCCCAAATCTTCATGCAGTATTGGCTCGAATTGCTTCTTTGTTGATGTTTAAAGAGTCTGCCATCATTCTCAGTCATGCACAGCGATCGTTTGTTACGAAATTTCGTACTTTCTCAATAACTTCAGGTGTCCTAGATGAAATTGGTCTTCCACTACGCTGATCATCTTCTACCGTACCTCTTCCGTCCAAAAAAACGTTTGTGCCACACAAAAACATTTGATCTACTTAAATAAAAGTCACCGTAAACTTGTATCATAAATTGGTATGTTTCCGAAGCACTTTTACCAAGTTTTGCGTTAAAATTAATTACAGCTCTTTGCTTCATCTTAAAAAATCAACATGAAAAAAATTCACTTCTGCAATAAATTCTCGCCTTCTCTCAACTACTTAACGAAATGCGCTCAACTTGTTGACAGTGTACCAGCAGACGATGGACGTTATGACACATGCACATTTACACTCACAGCACCATTATAACCTGCGCTCTGAGACGAGTCTTAAAACTTATTTGACGCATTGTGTATATATATATATATATATATATATATATATATATATATATATATATATATATATATATATATATATATATATATATATATATATATGTATGTATATATATATATATATATATGTATATATATATATATATATATATATATATATATATATATATATATATATATATATATATATATATATATATATATATGTATGTATATATATATATATATATATGTATATATATATATATATATATATATATATATATATATATATATATATATATGTGTATATATATATATATATATATATATATATATATATGTGTGTGTGTGTGTGTGTATATATATGTATATATGTATACATATATATATATATATATATATATATATATATATATATATATATATATATATATATATATATATATATATATATACAGGGTGTCCATAATTAAAGTTCCACTTTCAAAAGGCTGCAAAAAAAGAACCACTGGTCAGAATGACTTCAAATTTGAGCTGAATATACTGGAAGAAGGGGGAAACGATTTGGAATAATAAAAAAAAGTTCCAAAATTTATCAGTAGATGGCGCTGTATGAGGATGGAACTTTTTTGTTTTTTTATTATGCCAAATTGTTTCCCCCCTTCTTCCAGTATATTCAGTTCAAATGTGAAGTCATTCTGACCAGTGGTTCTTTTTTTGCAGCCTTTTGAAAGTGGGACTTTAATTATGGACACCCTGTATATATAAATATATATATATATATATATATATATATATATATATATATAAACTTTATATATATATTAGGGTGTTTCATTTTCCAAATATGTGATTTTCTTATGACTTTGCTTAAACCCCGAGTCTCAGTGATGCAAAAGATATATATGTCAAATTTCAAGAAGATTAGGTAATATTTAGGGATTGCACACATTGATCACTTTTATCTCAAACTATGAAATTTCTACTATTGAAGTGCTTTGTACTAATGGACTTCTAATGTATTTCTTTCATCTTTTTCAGGTAATTGAACTTTAAATGGGAACCAAAAGAGGAATTTGGTTGCTAGAAAAGGTGCCTAGTGGGGAGAGTTTAGGAGCTCGGCTCCCTTCAAAGGAATAAGTACTTTTAGCTCTTATTTTAGTTATTATTTATAGAAACACTTTCCGATGATGCTAAATCTACGAGTACTAAGCTACAGGAAGTGTGGAGGAAAGCAAATATATCTGTTAAGACGGAGTAGAATATTCGTGCAGGTATACAGAAGCTGTTCAAAGAATACCAAAATCTGGGTAAAGAGAAATCGAGAAGCGCGGATACAGCAAATGTGAAACGGCAGATTTGGGAAGATGATCTCTTCAAAATATTTGACAATTCCAGGTAAAATGCTTTGGACATGACTAGCGTATCACAAGAAGATAAAGAATTTTTCAGGTCACAAAGAGAAGATCGCATGAGTTCGTCAGTGAGTGGAGTAGACATGGTTTTCGCCTCGAAAATAAAAACTACGTGTACAAAAGAAGAAGAAAAAGATTCATATAAGAAAAAACATTACAAAGCTATCGCTGAAATCTATAAGACAGTTATACTGGAAGACTCATGTCCATCACCATCAGTACCTATTGACAAAGAGGCCGAGATTTCACCTCTAGCAACGAAAAAATTGCATTCAAGTCGTAGATAAAAACCTCTTGATCAGACACTCACGTCTACTTGGGATCAAGAAACGGATTGCACATTTTGTCAGCCTCATATATATTCACTTTTGGCACGAGGCAATTGTAAATTGATGAGCTCCAAAAAATGATTTGTTTTACTACATCTTCTGAGCACTTACCCAGATACAGACGTCAAAAAAGTGCTCTTACAGTTGCTAAGAGACACATTTGGTATCTGTCAGAAACGAATGTAGGATTGGCTTTTTTGGATGAACGTATTACTCAGGCTGATAACGAAAATATGACTAAAAATTTAGAAACCAAACCTGCAAAGAAAAAGGAAATGACACGATTAGAGGGTTAAAAACCTATTTTTTGAAGTAAAAGACCCGAGTCATTTCGTCACTAATAAAACAAAAAAGTTCTTTGAATTGTTTGGGATCCACGACAGAATATTGCAGTGATTCTCTAAGAAGCCATGTGAACACTCTTACGGTGATCAATGATACCGCAGAAAGAGGAATTGCTGTGATAAAAAAGTTTAATCGGTTTGGGACGAACAACAAAAACAACACTTGTTGAGGGTAGTCGAGCATCACAGAAAAGTCGTCACCAAGCGAACAAAAGAAGAGATTGCATCATTCAAAGTTGATTAATATAACACATGTTTTGCCTATCATACTACCTGTTAATCTTAGTGTCTAATTTTGATACTACTTTAAGTTTGTGATTTCTAGTTTTCTCAATAAAAGTAATTAACATTGAAAAATCGTATTTTTTGCCTACTTTTACAAAACTCATCAAAGTGTGCAACCTCTAAATATTACCCAATGTTCTTGGAATTTGGCATATATATCTTTTATATCACTGAGAATCGGGACGTAAGCAAAGTCTGTAAAAATTTTACATTTTATTTTTCGCCTTGCAAAATGAAACACCCTAATATATATATACATCATAACTCCAAATATCACTCATCTCTATCGGAAAACGTCTTAAGGAAGAATTTTTCCTATCTTATTACCCCAAATGTAAGGATATGTACGGAAGAGATCAGTGTGATATATTTTATAGTCCACTATATATCTAGTATAGACACATTTATCATGCTGCGTATGTTCACTCAACATGTCTTTGGTGGAACTTGGGTATTACTGTTAATCATGATGAGAGTGAAAGCACCAGAGTTAAATAGTTCCTTAAAAAGGATGATTGTACATTTCAAGGGAAATATTTTTAGTCGATATACATCTAAACAACAAATACAGTAGTGCTTAATCTTAATGCCTGCATCTAAATATCTCTCTCATAAGATCTAAATATCTCTCTCAAAAACAAATATGCAGAAAGCAAAATATGCCGTAAAAGTATAAGGTAATTTTGCTATAGTGTTCGTTCAGCTACCTAAACCCTCTCGATTCGCATCAATCTCTTGGATCATTGATGATTTCCTTTACAACTCTTTCTAATACCTAGATTCACTGTGTTACTTACATATAAAGAAACATCTACTTTGCCATCAAAAGTGGCTAACAATTCAGTGAAACGGCTCTCCGTGAATGATAATTTTAAAGCTGGAATCATTATCCTGGAGCGAAAGTATTAGAGGCCCCTTGCAATCCATGATTGAGCTTTTTGTCTTATGAGGGACATATATATATACATATATATATATATTCTACTTGTGCTTCTTTCGTATGCATTTATTCGCTGGAAAGGTTTCATTTGAATATGTTTCACCACCCTAAAACGCAGCGATGCAGATGTTTTCTGGAGTTTCCTCTTTCCTGTGTGGGGGGAAAGATTTTTCCTTGCGTGTGTATCGGATTAAATATCAATGGAGAATGTGTCAGCCAGCATGTGTTTCCCGAGCATTTGCATCTTTGTTTTTACATTACTTGGGATTTGATTTATTTCATTCAGTTCCTTGAAATGCTAGAAGATCTGCGATATTCGTAAAAACTTGACGTTTTGAGTATATCGAGAGATTTGTGATTTACGGGTCCAAGTAAAAATCAAACCTGAGATGTTTTAACACACAGCTCGGCTCTTTGAACATTGTTTAAACATTGGAGAAATGAACAACAAAATCTATACTAATATATAAAGAGAGACAGCGGATTTTGTATGTGGAGGGTAATCTCCGGAACCACTGCACCTATTTGAAAAATTCTTTCACTGTTTGAAAGGTATAATATATATATATATATATATATATATATATATATTGGCATTAATTGCATAGATTGACCGTTGTACTTAATTTGAATGTAGTCCGAAGTATGGGTATTCAGCTAGTATATCTATAACATTATCTTTAATTACAACATCAAAAGAGCTGATTAAAATTTTATTTTAAAATAATCTTGTTAAAAAATAAACTAATGTCATATTAATGCAGTTCGGCAGGCATTTGTTATATTAAGATTCTCAACGATTGTTTGCAAAGTTACAGCAGAAAATCAATGAGGAACTTAATAAGAAAAATAAGAAAAATAATCGAAACTGTAGATAAAGGCTTAGAAACACTGCTAACTAATAAATTTTTGAAAAAACATTACATCTCCACCAAAAGAAAAAAAGAAATATTTTATCGACACCGTAAAACTACAAACAAGGTAATAATATCTTAAAAATCCAAACTCCCCATTTTTATCTCCAAACCCTGTATATCCAAAGAACTAATTTTACTTTTATCCGTTTTAATCCTGTTTTTTTACATTACTAGTTTTTTTCGTTTTACCGCTTCCGATAAAAATCTCATATATTCTCTCTTTTTTTCTTCTCATTCCCATTAGTTGCAGATTCGGTTTTTTTTTTTTTTTTTTTTTTTTTTGTGTTTTTGTTTTTTAGTTTTCATCATTCTCAGATTTACCCTCACTACATTTCCCTATTTATTTACAGGATTTTTTCGTTATTTTTCTACAAAGTTTGCTTCATATTTATTTAAAAATTCTGGTTTCTTGTTCCAATATTTATCGTTCACGCATACTCGTATTAAGGCAATGCATATTTTCGTCGTTCTAAAAATAGGATATGAGAAATAAAAGTTCATATTTTTCAACTGAATTTAATTATTAACTTCGACCATTTTTGCCTTCCATGCTGTGTAGTATTGAACTACACAGCATGTAGTAGTGAGTAACTCTGAATTCGGGTTTTCCGCTTTGATAACAGATCTAAAGACATGCATGTATGGATCACTACAACCGCATTTTTTAACTATGAGTTCTTCTCTGTTCGCTTGTAATAGACTCGATGCACGACGTTGCTGTGTATCACCGTTACAGGATTAAAATTTATATTTGCGCCGGTGATTATGTAAGTAGTCAAAGTCCCATATTTTTCGTTTCGAGATATTTGAAGGTTTGAGTTTGAACATGAACTGAATTCTGTCTAATAACGTAACTATCGGATGAATGTAGCGACTCAGTTTTTACAATTTTGGAAAGATTGCTACAGATTATGATGATGATGATGTCGTGTATATGATGAACCCTATTCAAACAGTGCCATGGGCGGAGATGACGGCCCTGGCAATCTGCACTATATTGCCATCGAAGAGGTCCAGTCTCGTAAACAAGACTCCAATTTTTAACAGTTCAGCAAGGATGGCTGGACAGTCCGAAATGTGTGCCGTCGTCAGTTCTGTGTCCGGGCAGTTATCACAGTATCCGTAGGTTTTCCTGCCCTCTCTGTCAATTTTAAATCTTCTGTGATATAGCCAATTCTAAGCCTGACTAGGGTTATAGTTATACGTCGATCTCCATTGATGTCGTGGAGCTGGTGCTTTATTGGAATCGAGTGTTCCTTCAGTTTGTATTTGGCCACGGCATTTGCGCCCGAGAGGGCGATATTGGCACTGTTGACGTTATTATTATTATTATTTTTTTTATTGAGATTTAGAGCCTCTTTTGCCAGTTTATCTGCGTTCTCGTTACCTGTAATGGCGACATACGCCGGCAACTATTGAAGAATGCAGATTCTATCCTGCCTATGAACCTCGTTTTGGCGAAACTTAATCTCGCTGGTGATATTGGGGCTTCCATTCAGGATTGCTTGTATTATTCTACAGGAAGAGTATTTTTTTAATAAACTCCTTTATTCTTATGAAAATTGATCTACAAATGTGATTTTAAATCTATTTCCTTTTCGTTAGCTGTGGAAAAAGATTCGAAAAAGATTTCATTTTAACCCATATTTGACCATCGTCTTATATATAGGACAGCATGCATTTCTAGCTCATGCTCATAAAATATTTTTTCTCTTGCGTTTGTTTTAGTATTACATTACTGTGAAAGGATCCCTAATTACACTGGCTAATTTTTAACTTTTAATTTTTAAACATTTATCTATACTTATATATAAAGAGAGAGCGATTTTGTACGTGGAGGGTAATCTTCAGAACAACTGTACCTATTTGAAAAATTCTTTCACTGTTTGAAAGGTACATTATTCCAGATGGACATAGGCTATATATTATGTATATCTGATCAGTTGAAATAAAGTTTGGGGCTTAATCCTAACAATCTCCATTGTTACCGCTAGAGTCCTCTACCGCTTTTTGTGCCGAAGTCTTCAACGATCCTCAGCGTGGTGCTATCGCGGTGGGCTTCTGTTCTGACGCTAGCGGTTCGAACCTAGCCGTTCTCCGGCACGCCTTTTTCTTTTAAAAAATTTATTTTATTTATTAACTAACATTAAATTAACTTAAGGTATTATTTAGGTTATTACTAAGGTAAAAAAAGATTTACAATTTATTGGCTATCAACTGGAAATTTATTGGTATAATATTTTGTTCAATCCGGACAAAGTCGGGACGGGCCGCTAATTTATTATAAATTTCTAAAATATGCCAAATTTGAGAGTTTTTGTAGGAAAATGTATAAAATTAAGTTTAAAAAAATTGGGTGATAAAATATTAAAATTCTGGCTTATTTTCAATTCTGTAGATGTTTAACATTATGTAAGGTAAAAATCAAGAAGAAAAATCAATAAAAACACCTTTTTTTACTTCGTTTTTACAAGCGTCCTATAAATAGGACAATGGTCAAATCCATTACTACATTCTACTGCCATTCAGGCATACCTATTACAGTGGATGTCACATTTTGTCTCATGAAACGATATACTGAGAAAATGCTCCGGATACTGGAACAGCACAAGTTAGTCGAGTAATGCCACGAAACAGATACTTTGAGATGAAAAAAATTATTTTAGTATTGAAATGACAATAGCTGTATTGATTCGGATCGTTATTACAAAGTACGTCCAATATATGACTTACTGAATGAATCTCTACAGCAGTTTGGCGTATTTTCTGAACATCTAAATAATGATGAATGAATGGTGTGCTATTATGGAAGACATGGCTGCACGATGTTTATGAAAGGATATCCAGTCCAATTTGGATATAAGTTGTGGGTACTGTCTTCTTTTGATGGATATCCATTTCATATCATTCCATATCAAGGAGCGCAAAACGACCCAATCATATCTAGGTCAGAAAATTTGAGATTGGAAAGCAACAAATATGATCCTCAAATTTTTGAAAAGAAAACTAAATAAAAGGTGCAAAAGAACAAAGTACCATTATCTCAAGAAATTCTGGGAAGTTTTCTGTCAATTGTAAAAAATCCAGCTCAGCACAAAATTTATACTGATAACTTTTTTACCTCCTATGGCCTTTTCGTTAGACTGAGAGAAAGCAATAACTTTGCTACGAGAAATGTGAGAGAAAATAGAATGGTCAAATGCCCACTAAAGTCAACTAAAATAATGGCAAAATGGTATCGAGGTATGGAAGACTGGAAATTTGATAAAAGAAATGAAACTGCAGCAGTTCACTGGAAAGATAATAAAGTTGTATCATTGCTCACTAATTTTGAAGATACAAGATGCTATTCAAAGGTAGAAAGAAGAGTAAAAGGAAGCCAACAAAAAGTTGATATACCATCATGCATAATTTCTTACAATAAGTATCAAAATGGTGTAGACTTATTTGACAATCATATGGAAACCTATTTTTCCTCTATACAAGGAAAAGAGTGGTATTGGACATTATTCTTCAATGCTTATGAAACTGCACTGATTTCAGCCTGGAAGATAACGAAACTGTTCAATCCAACAGAAGCTTTTGAACTTCTGGAATATCGACGAGCTATTACAATAAATTATTTAGGACACTCTATACCAAGGAATTAGGTGGTTAGGTGATTAGGTACTCAACAAAGAAATCCAGAATTTTTGAGGCTGCAGAATGAACACAATATTGTGAAAAAACCCTAATGGAAGACAATGTCATTGTCAACTAGAGAAAAAAACCAACAACTATCTGCAAAAAATGTGATGTTCGAGTCTATTTAAACTGTTTCTTACCATTTCATTTGAAAGAAGAAGTTTGAGGACGAAAAACAAAAAAAAGGTGTCATATCAGTGGATTTGACCGCATCCTATATATAGGACAGTATATAAATCTGAAGATAATTAAAATTTGGTAAGTTTTATAATTTCATATCTTTTCTCGTGTCTTTATGAAGCTAAACCTCAATTTTTGAACAAAAGAATAAATTTTTTCAATATTTGGTTCAAATATGGGTTAAAGGAATTTTTATGATCTTTCTAGTGTTCAATATGATATAGTTCAATATGATATATATATATATATATATATATATATATATATATATATATATATACTAGCTAAAATCCTGCACTTCGCTACGGAGTACTGTCGTGTTGCTACATCCAGTTTTTAGTTTATTGGGCGCGTATCGCAAATTATTTTGGTTAGTACTAATTATTTATTTTTCTTAGAAATTTATTTGGGTGCGTTGTGTTTTATTATTTATTTTGTTGAATACAAACCAAAGCCCTGAATGTCAAATTTAGCAAACGAACAAAAACCAATCAACTATTCTCAATTTTAGATCATGTAATTTAACATCACCAACTTGCAATTTAGACAAACTAATAGATTCTAACATAACAAAACTTAGTTTATTTACATAATTAATATTTACAAGTATAAACAAGAATCTTTCATTTCTCAAAATCAAATCACACTATTTTTATCTCTCACAAATTGTATTTACTATTACTTTGCCAAAGGTTAGGGAGCGTTCCGAGCACAAAAACAAATAAACCTATCTATTAGTTCAACACTAAAATACTTTCTCACAAAAAACTCTTTCCTTACGAAAAATCTTATTTTACCTAGCCTGAATTGGAACTGAACAAATCAAATTGAGATTTAACACTCACCTCAATTACTTTTCAACAACCTAATTTGCTATCTTGGCCTTTTCGCCTCGCCGAGGGTTTGGAGTCACATTGCTCCACTGGGCAGGGGGCTGTCACTACTTCTTTTTAGATGAAGGATCAATTTATCTTAGATGATAATTGTAGTGGGGCTTTCCTTGGCGTGTACCTTTACTATTGCACTGGCGATGGGGATCTCTTCACTTCGTGGAACTGGGGACTGGACTCTCCTCGTCGTGTATATTCTCGCTTTTATTTCGCGATGGGGATCGCTTCTCAGCTGTGACACGGGAGCTGGGTCTCTTCGTCTTTTCTGCAATTCGAGTGCGGACCTCTCTATTTTACGTAGTCAACGCAGTCGTTCTCTATAAGTTTATAGTATGAAATCTGGGGAGTTCTTCTCTCTACCCACACAGTCGCCGGAACGTGTTTAGGTGGAACCCTCAATTCCACTTAAAGTATAAGTTTTTAAGTCGTGCTGGAGATGGGGACCTACAGCTTCCCCGATCAATACTCTCTCCTCTTTTTTCAATACTCCTTCTATATATTTTATTTTAATCCCCTTTCACACCCATGACTCCACCTTCTCATAAACTTCAATCAGCCAATCCGGACACCGTAAACTTTTCATTCGCTATACTCCCTTCACACTTTCTCATTGGCTTCTGAACTTAAAAACCTCACGCCCTCACTGCCTGCCCTTTTTAGACCACCCAAGATTTGCACGTGGCGACCGTCCAAACTATATACCATAAATTCAACATAAAAGACCTTTGTAACATGATGTCACTTTTCTGCTCCGTCATCTAATCTGTGTATCCTCCTCAGATCTTCCCATGGTCAAAACTCATAAAGCTGTCTCGCACGGGCTCTATATAACTCTATTCAATAATTACTGTCGGCGTTAAATTTGATTCCGGCCTTTATCACAAACATGTAATAAAGCTATCTTTTTTATTTAAAAGCGCTTTACTACACGTACATTCAAATTAAATACAACGTCATGGTATGCAATTAATGCCAAAAGAAATTGATATATATATATATATATATATATATATATATATATATATATATATGTATGTATATATTTATATATATGTATAATAAATACGACGATCAATGTATACAATTGATGTAAATAAAAACAAAAAATGTATGCATAAAAAATCGTAAGAGATATTTTTATAGAAAAAATAATGTTGAAGAAAATATTCTAAAAATTCTTCAGGAAAAATTCTTCATCAAAAGACTATATTGGCACTTCTTCCATTTGCTTCCACCTACCTGTGTGAGGCTGGGTTTTGAAATCTGGATTTTTAAACCATTTTGTCAAAATTTGCTTAGATTATTCTTCTGTATTGTTAACATTTTCCCAACTTCTTAAATTTTGCTTCTACAAAAATTTTTCTTTGGAAGTCAAATGATTTTATTATTTAAAAAAATGGAACATGGTCGAAAAATGTTTGTGCACCCCCGCACTATGGCATAATATTGTTATGTTTGTAAAAAATTTTATAAATTCCCTTAATCTATTTTTTTTATTAAAATTACTTTTCTCATAATTACTTCGTTTCTTTAAATGATTAAAAAGACCATCTGTAAATTCCTTCGAGACATGTGAGGGTGAAACCGGACCTCAAAGTATTGCACCTGATTTTTACACTGGTGTTGAGACATACATTGCTTAAGAAATTTATTAATAAAACCTACGGATGATACGGTCGTTGCAAATTGATCAATGCAATGTACGAGTACAGTGCAATGTATGCTTCATGATAAGTATATTTACTAACGATGCATACACTGAATAATTTTTCATTAAACAGCAACAAAAATATCTCGTTTAATCTGGGTGATCACCTTAGTCTAAAATTGAAAAAAATTGATTCATACAGTCATTTGATTTATTTTCATTTCTTATATAATGCTTCAAGGCGTGTGATAACAACCAATGATCAATTTCAATAGAAAATATTTTCTTTATTGGGTTATAGTACAATTTTTTTTAATGAAATATCCTTTTTCTTTAACTAAAAACATCCTAGAGTTAAAACCAAAACATACATAGAAATAACGATGCATATGAAGGAAATATTTTCAATGAAATCCACTTGTTTTGGTAACAGCATATATGAAAATATCTTTTCAAAACAATACAAAAGCAGAGATGACAACTACCACCAAAAAAGGTAAATTTGATGAAAATTCTTTCAATACTTTCTCGGATTTAACAAACGAAAAAGATAGGAACTTGATTTTTTTACTTATTTATCATAATCAATGCTAATACATTCATTAATCACATTAAGGGGAAAAAATCTACTTTTTTTACGAAGAACAGATATTTCCCAAATAAAATTAGAAAACGGATGCTAATCGTCGATAATTATGCCCATAATTGGAGCTATTAATGACATTCAACGGTATTTTCTTTCGTAAAAAGACTATTACACTTACATTATCAAATCAATATCAGCAAAAGAACACACTTTTAATGAAATATTAGATAGTAAACGCCTGTCATTAGTTTTCATACTATTTTATTTGCATATAAATTTACAAATTCTATTAAAAGGTCATTTATTGAAGATATGAGGAAGTTTAATAAAAATCTTCCTGCTGAGACAATAGATAATGGAATTTAATTCATGCTCTGCAATTTTAATTGGTGATACACGATAAAATTTTAACTATTCTACAGTTAAAAAAAACTATATATGTATTTGTTGCGCACAAGTTTCATGAAATTCCAATAACGTTTAAGTTTAAACAAATATATACCAATCATAGCATCTTAAAATACTTATATAGATATATATAAATAAATATATATGTGTGATCAAACTTTAAGAAATTTATAAAAGCAGAGATGACAACTACCACCAAAAAAGGTAAATTTGATGAAAATTCTTTCAATACTTTCTCGGATTTAACAAACGAAAAAGATAGGAACTTGATTTTTTTTACTTATTTATCATAATGAATGCTAATACATTCATTAATCACATTAAGGGGAAAAAATGTGTGTGTGTTCGTTCTGTTTAAATTTAACCATTTATGTTTTAAAATTAACCTTACAGAAGACGAAATTAATATTTTAAGATTTCGTTTAATCCGAATCAAGCACATTTGAACAGAGATATAATATATAATTAACAGAATAAAATGAATAATTCAAAAAATTACAAATATGTGCAATATAAAATGCATAATTGAAATTTTAAGACTCATGAATAGTAAAAGAAAATAATTTAGATAAAAATAAAATAGAAACCATTAATGAGAGGAAATTGATGACTTTTTTTAATACGTGAATGGTATTTTATACAAAAATACTTTTCTCCGACACAGCGTTATTTTTTCAGTAGACCTTCGTCCACAAAAATCACGATTTATGAGAGCTACTTGAAAGTGGGAGCTCCCTGCAGTTGAACCAAAGTTGTTGAATGTGTAGGAAATATTACAGGAATATCTATGTAGAAACTAGATACGAATAAAAATGCAGTAATATGCTCTGGACATAAAAACAAATAGCCAAAACCAATGCAGAAAAAGTTGATGAAAATTAATTCTACGTGTAATCTTTAAATTTTATTTTCAAAGATATTGAAGAAAACAAGACTTAAAAATTTATATTTTGCGTTTTTTATTACTGCCAAAACACACATTATATATATATATATATATATATATATATATATATGCACTTATATATATATATATACATATATATATATATATATATATATATATATATATATATATATATATATATATATATATATATATATATATATATATATATATATATATATATATATATATATACATATATTCCTATGTGTGCGTGTTTGTTAAAAGATTATATTCTTATAAAAAAGTGTACATATTTACAAATAATATTTTATAATAAATATCTAATAAATATTGAATAAATATATTAAAAAGAAATATTAATACCCATAGAATATGCCAATATATGTTTGGTATAGTAATATTTAATTTTATATTTTATAAATTTTCCGTAACTACATATTTTTATACATCATAATATTATTAACATATAATTCATAAATCCGAAAATCTGGGTACATCATATTCATTTAGTTATTTTTTAAAATTTATTTTTAAGTTTTTAAAATGCATTATAGGAACACATCAAAACGTATCGAAGTAAAACAGATATCCCTTATGAAGGATGAAATATCATAAATTGTAATAAGTCTTATTTTTATTTAATTTTTTATTTATATTACGGAGATAATTCATTTAAGTTATTTGAGCTCACTGTTTACAGATTTTTATAATGCAATCCATTACTGAGCATAAACAGACAAATATAGTGGTGTACATTAATAAATATCTGCAAAAATGTATGTTGTAAAAATTATTTATTTTTCTAAAGGTACTTAAAAAAAGGAAAGTTAAAACTAAGCAGATAATAATGTTGAGGAAAACAAAATCATTGATTCTAATCAGTTTGTAATAAAAAACTTTAAAAAAAATTAATTTCAATAGCAGAAATATTTTAAGTGTTTTTATCGTTACTTGTGTAAAGATTATAATTCATGTATCCACAAAAAAACTTTCTAATATTGCTTAAATATTTTGTATCACTGCCTGAAATTGTTTAAACTCTTTTTTCTCACCTCTACAATGCAACAAACAAACTTGCTTTATCATGATATACATAGCAGTAAGATTTATTTTGAATATCCAGAAGAAATATAGAACAGTTTTAGCCGTCCAGTGTACTTAAAAAAAATCCGAAATTTATATTTATAACACACATATAAAAAGTTTTTTTGAAAAAACTTGAAATAATAAAAAAAATTAATTATTTCTCATCATTGATATTAATATCATCTCAATAATATTTATTATTTATACGTTAAAAGGTGAACCGACATTTTAACATATAAAAATTAAATATTTATGAGCCGATATGCAGAACAAAAATGCATGTTTATCTTACCTATGCTCAAAGCCTGCAGGAAAAAGTTACAGAGCACTATAAAAAGGCACTGAAATGTCATATTTCCCAATAGATGGCGCTGAAGAGAATTTAAAATAAAAAATCTTCGACTGTCACTCGTGGCACCGTCTCACCTCAAATGTCAAAACGCACCAATCTGTACCTCATGAAATCATTTTTTTTATTATTTCATTAATTCCACTCGACGACACACCGTTAGAAAAAAAAGAGAAAAAAATATTATTTTATCCTTTGAGGTTTTCCGGCCGGCAAGAAAAAGTGTGGTTTGTTTTGTATCCGCGCACACACATCTCACATGCCGGTGGTTTTTTGACCTGAGAGGATGCTGCTTGCGATGCCGGAACTGCGGGAAAAATCGTCCTCCTCCGCAAATGCAGATACGGATCCGCTCTCTAGCGCCGGATCACGTCTGGTGGTCCTTTTGGTGGGAAATCGAGCTTTAAAAGCTCGTCAGAGGGCGCCCCAGGGTGGTTTAATACGCGAACTATGTAAGATTTATTTGAGTTTGTATGCAAATGGCTGCTAATCACAACGCTTTCTGCTGCAATTAGTCTTTTTTGATGGCCTGCCTAATCTGTGGTGGCGGATTGACACTTAAAAATGGCGGTGGAGAGTCTCGAAAGTCGATTTGAAAGGAGAAAAATCTATTTATGTTCGAGCTCGAATCAGTTTATGTATTCGTAATGAAGAGGTTTTTCGAGGACTATTTTATTTCGTCTGTCCTGATAAGAATTTATTTCTGCTGTGCCGCTTGTCCGAAACTTCAAAGAAGATCAAATGAGGGCATAAGCATGCTAATTATACAGCGTGGAATTTAAAAGCCGACATTGAATTTTTTATCTGGTTGGGATAAATATAGTAGAAAAAAATCTCTTTGTATAGCTCATGATTTTGTAAACTTTTTTTTTCTAGTAGTGTAAAAAGTACGTTTATAAATATATTTTCATCTGTTTATATTTTAAAATGTTTTGAGAAAAGCATTCTCTTATTTTTTTAAAGAAAGAAGTGCTTTCTTCCGGCTTATCTAATATTATTTTTTGATTATTTGTAGAATCATTATAATAATAATATACTGAATTTTGATCATTTTTGTTTATCCCATGCATGTGCGTTGAATAAAAAAAAAGTTTTGACCTAAAATTTCCTTTCACACTAAAATATTATAAGACTTTTTTTTCGCTGGAGCTCAAATCCGCAGAAAATATATAAAGTTTTTTAAAAAGAAAATTTTAGGATACAGAACATCTAAATGCAAGTATCTTCGTTTTTTATTGATTGTTTAATATTCTTACTACTGTGTATTTCTATTTATTTGATTTTTTACATGTATGATTTTTTTATATATAAGTTCTAAAAATTACCTCTTAAATTATACAGTAATGCAATGAGCACATTTAGTGGAGTCACAGATTGATGCACTATGATTTCATTTACTATCATTTTTCCATATAAGCGTATGTTTTAAAATGGAGAAAGAAAGAGTTAGACTGGCCGTCAAAACTAGCATGATACAATATATAAAAAAATTCCCTTTTACATTACATGCTGGAAAGAGCCTGGAATACCTAATGCAAGAACATTGAATTATATGTGAACAAATAAAAAACATACATGCAATAATATCTAATTTGAATATTTGTTCTTTTTATGGTTCCAGATAGATTTAGTTTGGTATCATTCATTCATTTTTAATTCCTAAAGACAAGGGTGTTATACCAAGAAAAATGAATTTTTACTGTCCGTCGAAATATATTACTTTCAGAATCCCAGCCATCCCATAACTGTAGTTATAGGGTTGAGAGACCTTACACGTTGTCAGTTTAAACGAGATGTCTTCTGCTGCTAAGAGTTGGGGCCTCCTTCTTTCTTCCAGTTCCTGTGTATCGGATTTTTCCTGGATGTGTGGTGGTCGCCGAGTTCCGCCTTTTGACAGGACACGGTTGTCTTTGTGCACATCTGTTTCGTTTAAATAATGTGTTCTCTCCTTATTGTACTCTCTGTGACTCAAGTCAACCTCTAACTGCAGATCACCTAGACAAGTATCAGTGCACTTAATGTTTTTACTAATAGAGTCAAGAAATACTGGTTAGCTCTTTGGTTCAAGTCAAGAACCAAGCCTTTTGTATGTAAAAAAAAAAAGATTTAATGAGATGAAAATCTGTGCAGACACAATTTTAAAGTTGCTCTAGGGGACAGAACACTTGCTGACTGATGATTTCAAGAGCCTTTTACGACTATTTCGTCCAGATATGAGGATAAGGAATGAGACTGGAACTGAAGAAGTGATTTATAGAATTTCCCTACGAATGGGAAAAAAACTATGTGCGTGTATCTAATAAATGTATTTCGAGTTATGGATTAACATTCGTATACAAGTACATAAAGTATTTTGTGTACACATACACACATATCAACTACATTTCGATTCTGAAAAAAAATTTCTGTCGTAATATTTTGCAGGTAATTCAACAAGCAATGGAGCCAAATATATTTTCAGAAGTTTCTATTTATTTATGTTCTTTTTTACTTTTGTTTACTTTGGCTTATCTAAAAAAACACGACAGTGTGTGTTACTCCATCGCAATTTTCTAAATAAAAGACGTACATAATTTTATATGTTTTATCTCTTTTGCAGACTTTTGCAGATGTTTTCGAGTTGCGTGCAAATATTTTATCTTTTTAGATAAAACATATTTAACTTTTTTTACATTCATTTTATAATTTGCAAAACTGTCGAAGGAAAGGATGAAGAATCGGGGTATTCAATAACATTAAATGTTGAGCATTTTTCGAATTTAAAATTTTAGTTATGGCTTTATATAAGAAACCCTTTAGTGTCTAGCATATGATAATAGCATATCAAGTAAATTTGGATGACAATTTTTTTATTATAGAGATTTCTGTTTTTATCAGATACTTCAAAAAATTCATAAGAATTTGCGTTCATTTTGAACATATGTAAACAAATATGCAATACGAAAGTATTTATTTCGTAATACTCAATAATTAGTTGTCTCTTTGATAAATGAAAAGAACTACACTTCTGGTCAAAAGTATTGCAAGTCTGAGAAATCTAAAATTTTTTCAAGAATAAGCCCCAAAAAATAATATTTTTTCAATGCAAATGATATTTTTTAATGTCAATATGTTAAATTAGTTTAAAGACAAGATATGATTAAGTTATTGAACAAAAATAATTATTTATTTCATTTTATTCCGGGGAGCCAAAATGGGTGCCGATTTCTGATAACCTGTACATTTATTTGTATGCCACTTTTTATAAAATTAAATAATTATTTTTGTTCAATAACTTAATCATATCTTGTCTTTAAACTAATTTAACATACTGACATTAAAAAATATCAGTTGCGTTAAAAAAAAAGTATTATTTTGGGGGGCTTATTCTTGAAAAAATGCTAGATTTCTCGAACTTCCAATACTTATGGCCAGTAGTGTATTTTCGTAATACGAAGATCTAGAAATTAGAGTCATATTTATTTATTTTCTTTACATCATTTCTAATCTAGTCAAAATCATAATGAATAGCAAAGAAGATTGAACTCTTGAAGCGTAAATAACTGGTGAGAGAGAGTCTCTAAACTCCCTTAGATCAATTCATATTTCTTTCTTTTTGTTATTAAAACGAAGGTAAAGACGAAATATTCAATGTAACCGAGAGCAACACTTGATACTTGCTAATTAATTTTACATTGCAAGAAAATGAAAAAATGGAATTAAATTATAATGTATCTAATAACAGCAGTATGTTTTACTTATATTGAAGCGTGTTTTAATAAGAGAAGTTGGCCTCTGGATTCTCTAAATATAGAATGGACTTATTTTGAAACAAACAAAAATCTCTCTGCTGCAAAGGTTTTATTTGTATTTCACCGCCCTGGGAAAAAAAATAGAGCGCACAAAAGGAGCAAAATAAAAAAAGATTCCAGTTTTGTAGTTCCGGTGACTTATTTTACCGTTCCAGAGACTGGCTTAATAGAAGAAAATCTCTACGAAAAAAATGCTTTTTTTATTTTTTATCTTTGCTTTGCAGTAGCTAGGGAAAAATTTTATTCGAATGACTTGGACATTTTTATTTTACATCAGGAGTAAAAACGGATTTCTTAAATTATATTTTCAAAAATATTATTTACAGCAGAATAAGTTAGAGTTATTATATCATCAATATAAATTCGAAAATTGTCAGTTTTTCTTTGATAAGTAACCAGAGATGAAATAATTATCTCTGTAAATAACAAAGTCTTGTTCTTTTTGAAAGCTTTTTTTAAATCAGAATTAGTGGGGAACAATTTTCTGAGATGATATTAAAAATTATTTTTTCTAAATTTCAGGTATTATTTTGCTATTTTATCCTCTATTTCATGCATTATTTTAACCCTTCAGCGGGCGTGCCAATTTTTGGAATACCAGCAGGCACGCGTGGCACAAAGTGCAACGTCTCTTTCAACCTTGATTATTCTTTTTGTAATAAACTTTTTTTTTCAAATTGAAAATAAAAATTCTGCGTTTTATGACAAGATATAAAATGTTCATAATATTGAGATATATTTATAATTAAAGGCCAAAATATGCAGATAAAATCACCTTATTTCGGAACTGTCCGGTTTATTGGATCTAAGGAAAACTTGCGAATGGATTCCTATTGTGTCCAAAAAACTAAAAAGAAGAGATGAGATTGTCTATCTTCGTGATATGCGGAATACCGTGTAATAGCTGTACATTGGGTCGACTACATCAACTCCAGCTTTTATTATATTGTAATCCAGTATAATCGCTGGTTTATCACGGTTAAATCACGACTAAGAATAAATGGAAAGGAATACAAGGGTCAGAATATCAGACCTGCATTAGAAAGGGTGTAGCTATATATAGAAACTACTTAGGACATTCAAACCTTACATGTAAAAACTAACCCTTCAAATTCACGAAAATGTTGCACTTTGTACACGTGCACGCCCGCTGAAGGGTTAATCCCGTCGGGTGCAACCTAATTTCTCAAAAACGTTATGAAACCTTAATAAGATTTTTTTTTCGGCTTATGTTGTTCTCTCAAACCACTAAATCTCTATTGTCCCAAATACATTAAAAATACGAATTTCCATAAAATTTCTGAGTTCTCACTATCAATAGTCACCTAAACATATAAAACGTTTTTCAGGAACCAAGTGTATAGATTCGAAGGAAAATATACATTTTTGACAGGTGAGTTTGTTGGTTAAGGCTGCTGTGTACTGACCTAAATGGATTCGAACACCTCAATGTTAACCTATGGAGAAAATGTGCCTACTATTGACAGCTACATAAATGCTGATAATCACATAAAAATGGCATTTTTCAGATAGCTTGGACTTACCTGCACTTTGCAACAGGATTCATTTTATAAATTTCGTCCACCAAAGGAATTGATGAGCGTTTTAAACACACTAGACCAGAATTTTTCCCCTAATACGTTAAATTTAAAAATTTATTTGAATTTTTTTTAAAAACGAAAAATGCCCCAAGGTCAAAAATTCTTTCGATTAAAACACACTATACCAGAATTTTTCCCCTAATACGTTAAATTTAAAAATTTATTTGAATTTTTTTAAAAACGAAAAATGCCCCAATGTGAAAAATTCTTTCGATTAAAACACATTATACCAGAATTTTTCCCCTAATACGTTAAATTTAAAAATTTATTTGAATTTTTTTTTAAACGGAAAATGCCCCAACGTGTAAAATTCTTTCGTTTAAAACACACTATACCAGATTTTTTTCCCCCTAATACGTTAAATTTAAAAATATTATTTGCATTTTTTTTAAACGAAAAGGTGTAAAATTCTTTCTCTATTACGGAGTCAATTTTTTAAAAAAATCTTCAAAGCCAGGTCGGAAATCCTTGGACACATTTCCTCCAAATGTTTACATTGGGGTGAGCGAATGTAATTGGGTTAGTAAAAATCATCCTTAAGGGAGCCCTGCTTCTATCTTTCGCATCACGATAGGCTAAAGAATGTGACACCTAGAATATAAAGCCAGTACTAAGAGCCTGTAAAGATACAGCATGAACTGTCCTTATTTAGGCCCGTAGGACAGGGGTTCGGGCCTAAATGCCAAATATCTAGGGCCTCATGCCCTAGGTATTTGGCTTTGTGTGGCTGCAAAAATTCTCCCAATAATCAAACAATGGCAAAATAAACAACTTTTATTTCTTAAACAAATATTAAAAAAATAATGTTCTCGACAACCCAATATTCTGAACATACTTATATTACTTGAGTCAATTACAGGCTACGGGGAAGTTTAAATTTTGAAACCAATCAAGAACTTTGCATTAATTTGTCACCTTTTAGATTTTAGAATGGTACTTATTTTGTGAGGTTTATAGCACCGATTTCTAAGGCGGAAATGGAATGATACTTGATTTTCTCCTTAGTGAAGTATACATTACAACATGAATCCATTATCTCTTGGCATGGATAAAATTTTCGCCCATTGCACACCTACTTTGGATTCTGGTCATAATCTATACCCAAATTAATATTCAGAATTTAAGTTAATTTTTGAAAAGGCAAAATAGAAAATGAAAATTATCTTTAGTAATACTAATTTGAAACATGCTGAGAGCTTCCATATCTAACACAGCCACTTTTTTAATTGTGAAATTAATAAGTTCATGCATACCATACAGTCGTATAAAATACAATTTCAAGATATTATAGTTAGTAAGTCATAAGGAAATGTCAACGGTATTTATGAAAGGTATAAAGTTGGAGTCATAGGGAAGTAATTTGACTTCAAAATCAAAAAAAATTGCAGCAGATTAGGGCAATAGTTTCAAATTTCAGTCAGTGCGAGTCTTTTTTATAAAACCAAACGCCAAAACAGATATGCTAACGAAATGTATAAAACTTTTCGGCTACTGTTAGCAAGGCCATAGTGATATATAAGAAAAAGTAAAGAAAGGGTTTGCAGGCCATTTATTTAAGGGGGAACCGTATAGGTGGTCAGCATTACCCCCTACACGCCGGTCCCGTAATTTAAAAGAGTCAAGTGCCGAGACCGGAACACATGACCCTGCACCTCCTGGTCCGCTGACCTTGACAACTGGGCCATCGCACCCCTGAAATAAACATATATCAAACATATACAACTTACAACTTACATACAGCCATAAACAAACCATAACCATATACAAACATAAACAAACCATAATAAAAAAACCATACCATAAACAATCATATGAACAATATATCTATTAAGAGTCTCCTTACCCGGGTAAGGTCAAGCTGCATGGTGGATTTTAGGGCTTAGGAACAGTTGCAGGTAAAACTGTAATGAATATTCACACCTGTAATTAAAGACTATATTAAGCAATATTATTCAACCCTTTATGCTAAATGCAAATTTAGAGCTTTATATCGAGAACAAAACTTTTTGTTCTGCAGACATCAAATGATACATTTTTCATATTCTTTGTTTTATCAGATATTTGGGCTGTAGGAAAAGTCCATGACGTCATGATTCATTTATATAGTTCGGTTTTGTGTTTTTAAATTTACCCCCGCATAACGATGGCGATGTACCTAAAATCGGTTATTCAGAGAACAATCCCCCAAATTCAATACATATTTTATTTAAAGTAACATAACCACTTTCGAGTTCTAACCTTTAGACTGATCACCCTTTAAATTCCTGAAGAGACTATGAGTTTTAATTGGTTTTTAGACATTCAAGTAGACATTCTTACACAAGTATCTTTTACAAAACAAATCACCAAATTTTTGGTGAAGACGAATTGTAGCAATGTCAAGTTTAAATATGCAAGGTGCATCCATAAAGTAAGCGGACAATTTTTTATAGATAAGAAACATATTACTCACCTTCTAATAAATTTATCTCCTTCAAAATAATCGCCAAAGGAGTCTATACAATTTTTCCAACGTTTCTTAAGTCATCGAAACACTGTTTATAGGCGTTGGAACAAACCGTTCGTAAAATGCGCGTAACATTTGATTTAATATCCGAGACGTTTTCAAATCTCTGTCCTTTCATGGCCATCTTAAGCTTCGGAAAAAGGAAAAAATCATCTGGCGCTAAGTCTGGAGAATATGGTGGTAATTTATCACTGTAATTGAATGCTTAGCAAGATATTGTTGTACAGAAATTGCTGTAGGGGGCCTAGCATTATCGTGTAGCTAAAACTAAAACATTGAGCCTGTTAGGCTGTATGTAAGTCAATACAGCGAAAACGACACACAAAAGCCAAATACTTGAAAGAATATGGGATGCTTGGAAGGAAAGGAACAAAAATAAACAAAGGTTCTTTAAAATCGAGGACCATAAAGTTGTAATTTTTTTTATTATCTATCACCACTATGTATATACCTCTATGATTATCACTATCAGCTTATTTTAAACTTCATATCTGACATATATCTTCTGAAGGAAGAATATTTTACGTTCAACTTAATAATTCTCAGTATCAAAAGCATGTTGTATCTATGAGTTGTAAGTTCTATTATTTACAAAGGAGAGTATTTATATTTAATATTTAATAAAGAAGTATTTAAAGTAATATAATAGGGAATTAAAGTTTGAAAGTTAATTAATAGAGGAAGATAAGCAAAAGTATTCACTAATATATTAACTATTATTAAATTGGAAGAGTTCTTAATTTCTATTAGTAACAATTTTATTTTATTTAGTCGTGTAGCGGTTTTGCGTTGCGTTCATTGCGTTGTGTTTATTTCCTTAAAACTAAAACAATAACCTAGATGGCTAACAGAAATTTGCAAATGAATGCTCAAATACATGACAGACACTGTTTTAACTGAGGGAGTAAACTGAATTTTATTCATCACTTATAAGAAAACTTAAATCTTTAGAAAAACTTTACCTTCAGTTAGTCAATCAAAATGAAAAGGAATTAAAATTAATTGAAAACTGTCAGTCAATCAAATGCCAAAAAAATTTAAATTTACTTTACTACATTTATCGTAAAAAACATGATTTATTATTATCACTAAATTAATTGCTCAACTTTCATGTATGCCACCACAATTAATCCGTGCGAAAATTAATCTAATGACACTCATCAAACTGAAACAATAGGTGGAGAAAAATATTATAAACGCATTTGATGCTTTGAATATTTTAATTTATAAAGTGATACACAACAAACATATACAGTCGGACCTCTATTTAAGGAAGTCGTTAAATCCCGAAAGAAGTTCCTTATATGGAAAATTCGTTAAATAGAGATTCACCTTTTAAAGTACTTTGAACTACATAAAACATATTTTAAATTCATAAACACTAAATATTATTAAAATAAAGTAATTAATCACACCTTTATTTTATAAATTAATATCTATTTGTTTTATATCTTACCCATCAAAAGGAAATCTGCAAGGAAAACAAGAATTAAACAAAACATTGTCCGGGAATACACTGTATTTTCAATTTAAAAAAAAGAAAATTTATATTAAAATTAATGAATTTTAATGACATTATTGCATTTATTATAACAAGTAATTTTAAGCCTACATAATCACATGCGTCCTTAAATTTAATTACTGAAAAAGTCTTAATTTTGTCTGAGTTTTTTGTTTGAAAAAGTGTTTTCTCTCATAATACTTCTCGCATCTTTACAATGCACCAAAAACCCGTTCAGACGTATTTTCTTCAAACTATAATCCACGTCAGATTGTTTCAAATTATTTTAGCATTTCATCATAGGAAGGTTTGTTGATTTCTCCATCATTAATGACCATTTCCATCTTCATCATCATCGTCTTCACCGCAATTCATTGCTGTATTGTTTTTATTTTTCACACTGTCCACAATATCCAATTCAATTAGTGTTTCCGAGGTTTCAGCTTCAGAATCAAGTGAAAGAAAATCTTCAGTCAGCACATGATCGTTAATTTCTTCTTTAGATGTATCTACCTTTTTTAAAGTTCCTCTAAGAGAACATCTTCGTCCTCCATACTTGCCGAATTCTCATTTTTAACAAAGAATCCAGCTTTCGCAAAACTTTTGCGAATAGTATGATGAGTGAGTTAGGCTACTGGTAAAAACAGTTCAAGGACATTGATCATCATAAAATGTGTTAAAAGAAAAAATTAGTTTGAAATGTTCAGAAATATTTTGAGAAATATGGAGAAAAAAATTGGATCACAAGAAAAAGCTCGTTAAATAGAGAATGCACTTCCTTATTTGAAGGTTATTTTACGAAGAAATTCGCAAAATGTTCTTGGTTCAAAGGAAAAGTTGGCAAACTAGAGAAATTCGCAAAATAGAGGTTCATTAAATAGAGATCCGACTGTATTTAAAATTAGATAAAAAAAACATAATGGGACAGAAGATATGGTCTGAAATAAAATCTTAAAACATAAATTTTATATGTTATTTTAATATGTAATTGAAATATGGTTAAAATATGACCACAAGTTTATTACTTTTAACATTTTGTGCACACACTGCAATTTAAAAATTTAAATTAACTGAAAAATTGGAAGGAATCGACATATTTTCAATTCACTTTTAGTTTCAGTTTGTTTAATAAAAGTTTCTTTTAAATGCTATCCATTTAAAAACTTTCATTTTGGTGCAATTATCTTTATAACCAGTGTCTTATTGAGTAACTGCACGCCGAAAGGTATAATGAGAAACTGGTAATATCTAAAAATCAAACAACTATTGAACAACTATCAAGCCGTAGGCGATTGTATATATAAATGAATAATCAAAACAAAATATGTTGCAAATGTGAAGCTTTCCGATAAAAATAATTTTTCCACTAATTTAGCATTCCCAGTCCTAATGACTTTATTGTTTAGTTCTAGTATGTGATTTTTAATAAAGTTTTCCTGAGATATTCGCACTGAATGTAATTATAGAAATTCTATTGCTCTGGGGAATACAGAACATTTTGTAATAAAATATCATATATAATCTATATTTATAAAACAGTTCCGTAACTGACTGACAGACGGACTGACAGATAATGCCCAAACAAACCAATGGACCTAAAGGACTGAAATTTTGCATAGCAATTCTTCTTATAGTCTAGGGGTACAATAAGAAAGATTTTTGAAAAATTCTTCTTAGATTTTTTAAATTAAACTTTTAAGCTGTTTTTTAACATTCTATCAAGTTTGCATTTAAAATAATAATCTGAGGGTTATAAAATTTATATCACGAGAAAGATCTTAAAAATTCTTTTAAAATGAAATCTTTTTCCAATCTTTACATCCACTTTCTGATTTTTGGTGAATTTTTAAAGATTAATTTTTTAGAATTTAATTTAATAAATGCTGATCACGTGGTTTCTTTTCTTTTGGTGATACTTTAAATTAATTTTGCTTCACGTGCATAACAACGCAATAAATTGACAAAAATATTAAAATACGGTAAAAGATAAAATTTAACCACTAGACTCATTGAGATCGAATTTTTTTAAGAATTTAATTCAAAACACTATGTTTTTTGGATACTGAACATACAAATTAATTGCATACATTGAACGTTGTATTTAATTTGAATATTTTCTTCTACATCATTTTGTCTATGAAAATATCCGTTACCATTTTTTAATAAATATATATATATACAGAAATATATTTTTGGCATTAATTGTACCCATTGACCGTTGTATTTAATTTAAATGTACTCCGTAGCGAAGCACAGGTATTCAGCTAGTACATTCATATAAAGTTAATATTTAGTTAATGTTAATATTTATGTTAATGTTTTCCACAATTACAGTATTTATTTTTAAGTGCAAAAGCGAATTTTTTTAATTAACCTCCGTAAACAACCACACAGGAATCTGTCTACTTACCCCTCACGTTCACTGAAGCTGATTTTTTTTTTTTTGCTTACAAGAGAATCAAATATTCAAACTCAGAGACAGAGCCCATCTTGACTGTACAAATTAAGAACCTTTACAACTCACTGGACCAGAGTATTTCTAAAAAAAAATAAATATTTCTTCCTATCCGTCGATATTCTTAAAAAAAATCAAAACATAAAAGCAAGTAAACATCAGTCACTGAGCCTTTTAGGTAAAGGTTTTTGTTTATAAACATCTAGTTGAAGATAAAGCCCACACCGGGAGAAATGTGACAGTATTCCACGACGTCACGAGGGTGCTTTAAAGTATTTCCTCTTCACATAAATCCTTGCTATTCGTGAATTAAAATGTTTCTCTAAACCTCCCCAGATACCGTTTTATCCTTCCAAACCATTTCACTCCCCCCTTCTATCTAACCCGCACATGACCCGAGTCGTTGTTTCAAAGCTCTGGATCTAGTTGGCATTTGTTCTGAGTTTTTATCCGAACGCTTTGGGAGACTTTCAGAACGCTTTTCCTGTGTTTTTCTTCAAATGGAACGCAGGAAACTTAGGTTATTGTCTATCCTACTGCATTTCCAGCTGTCAGCTTTATTTTCTAGTTATAGGTATTGATTGATAGTAAAATAATATAATTTAAGGCATCGACTCATTAGTTTAGACAATTTTCAACGACTGTCTCTGTGGTTGACAATTCGAAATGTATATTTAGAGAATAGACGCTTGGTGTTACAGTTTTTGATTATCCACTATTTATAAGATATACATGATTTATGCTTATTGCAATATAGTCCTAAACCGTAGATTTGTTTTGATATATATATATATAAAGTATATATATTACCAGTGCGGAGGCACTTGTCGTCAAACATTCGCCTATACAGTGCCGAAGTTTACTGTCCATTTTATTATGGGGGCACCATATAGGCGGACAGAATTACCCCCTATGAAAGCACGACACAAACGGAGACATTTGTCGTGGCGCAACGTCGGGATTCGATCCGAGCACACTCAACACCGAAAACCAGCGTGTTGTACCCCAGGGCTGTCACAAGCCCTGGTTTGATATATTTTTTAAAAAAATTTTGCAATCCGTTTGAGATTTTTGAAATTTAAGATCAAAATGAATTATTTCTTGTTATTTTTCAAAATAATTTATCTGTGCTCAACATAGAATGCTTTTAATGATAGCAGTTTTGGTGGATAGGATCAACTCTCGGTTAAAACTTGGAACTTTTTTTATCTATCGCCTTATGCTTACAGCGGCATACAGTCAAAAAATCAAGTTAGCTCAGGATATATCTGGAAAAAAAATTTTAACCCTTCAGCGGGCACGCCCGTGTATAAAGTGCAACATTTTCGTAATTTTGAAAGGTTTGATTTTACGTGTAAGGTTTGAAAGTTCTAAGCATTTTCTATTTATAGCTACAACCTTTCTAGGGCAGGTCTGATTTTCTGCCCCATGTAGTCCATTCCATACATTTGTTAGTCGTGATTTAACAGTGGTAAACCAGCGATTTTACTGGATTCTAATACGACAAAAGCAGGAGTTAATGTAGTCGATCAAATGTGCAGCTATTACACATTATCCCGCAAATAATGAAGATGGACAATCTCATTGTTTTTTAGGTTTTTGGACATAATAAGTATCCATTCGCAAGTTGTCCTTGGATCCAACAAACCGGACAGTTTTGAAATAAGGCGATTCTGTCTGCATTCTTTTGCCTTTAATGATAAATATATCTCAATATTATTAACATTTTATATCTTTTCATAAAACTCAGAATCATTACTTTCAATCTCAAAAGAAAAAGTTTATTAGAAAAGGAATAATCAAGGTTTAAACAGACGCTACACTTTGTGCCACGCGCGCCTGCTGGTGCTCCAAAAATTGGCTCGCCCGCTGAAGGGTTAAAATTGTTTGATTATGTTTCTACTTAGATGAGGATTGCCATATCCTTATAAATGACACACTACTGTCATTTTTGCTATATAGTTAACAGGCAAAGTGTGGTAATAATTAGAAAAAAAAGATCTAGAACGGATTTAAAAATATAAAGCAAAATAAGTTCGACATTCAATGACAGAAATCAAATTTGAAATGTGACTTTTCTTCTTTCATCGAAACTTTGATGAATAACGTAGGAAATTTCATTTGAAATACCTATGACTTCTAATACCTAAATACCTATGAAATTTTTTCGTGATTTTAACGATATTTATTTCATTGCATTTGTACTTAGATGAAGGGTAGAATATTCTTATAAATTAACTATTGGAATTTTTGTGGTATTGACTTTCATGAAAGTTCGATTTTACTACTAAACAGAAAAATTCAGGTGTCCCATGAGAAAAGTGAACATTGTACTGCTGGTAAGTGTTGTCAGTTGTTATTATTGACCCTTAAAATGGAAATGGGAAAATTAAAACTTATCCCCCTTTTTAAATGCTATATTTTCAAGTTTTATTAATATTGTATATGCACTGACTAAAAACTTTATTATAACCACCAAATCATGTACGATGTTCGGACAATTTTTTCTCGTAATACTGCTGCGATTCTCTTTGGAATGAATCCTATGGGAAGTTTGTAATTTTGAGGAATTTGAAACAGTACCCAGGAACTGCACTTTCTCTTTCTTTGTGGAGGCAACCAAGAAAGGCAAAGTAACCGTCATGTTCCTCAAACCCTCTGTGGACAATGTGATCTTTACCTCATGGAGAATTGTCCTGCTAGAAGTAAACATTGTGGAGTTAAACATTAACATAACAGAATATACTCGGTTAGCGACAATATTTAAATACCTTTTGGCATTCAGCCGTTGTTCCACGCGAAGTGAAAGACCCAAACCATGCCATTGCCTCCACCAATTGTTTGTGAATTGATGGAGGCAATGTCATGGTTCCTTAAAATGTTTTGACAATGCACTATGGTCCATGGTCTCATGTTGTTTTCTTTTTATTCGCACCCAATCTGTATGGTATGATTGAAAACATGATTTATCTAATATTATTTTTTTCCATTCGCTTATTGTCCTGTCTTTGAATCTGTGCAAAGACTGGATAATAGAGGAATGTCGTTTGAAGAGTCGTTTGACAATAAATGAATGTCGTTATAAAGACGTTTGAGACGTTGAATTTTTTTGGAGAACTGAAGACGTTTGATCTTATTAGCTGCATACAGAAAAGGCTTTCGAACAGGCCTTTGGCTTCAAGATAAGGTATAATGTGCGGTTTAACAAGTAAACCATAGAAATAAACAAAATTAAAATTCAAGCATAGACTGCTAAATCACTATAACATAAAACATATCCTGCAAAGAAAACATTTTCAATAGAGGATAGCGCAGAAGCTTCATATCCCCATAATGAAAAAACAAATAAATAATCCAACAGATATAGATAAAAAATTATACTAAAATAGACAAAAAAACAAACAGAAATCAAGCACTCTGGGCATCCACGCACCAACGGCAAGATTCTGCATAAGAGTCGGAACTGAACCATAAAACGACAGAGGTAATCGACAGGTCACGTCAACAGGGGGCCTAACCATGTCAATTACCTCAAGGGGAACTTTCTGAATAGGATGCAGGTAAGCCCAAAAGACATAAATTCCTGAGTCTAAATGCCATTTTTTTAAAACTTTTAAATTACCGAAATTTTTAGGGAAATCGTTTTTTCTTAAGTTTTCCTCGAAAATGCTACATGCCTCCAAAAAATCCCCAGCGTTGTTACATATGTTTTTCATTCTGTAAAGTTGTAAGTAAAAAATATTATAATAAAATTTATAGTTTAAGTTGCTATGGAAATTGGTAAAAGTAATAACCTCGAAGTTAAAATCTAACCTTTTATCATAAATCCCTATTTTTATTTCCCTATTTTGAATTTTTTTTAAATGAAATATCCTTTTTCTTTAACTAAAAACATCCTAGATTTTTGTGTGCTTGCTTGTAAGGTGCGTTGAGCCCATACAGTAAGTTGTGTTTGTCTTTTCATTTTCTTCTTGACTAATTGCTTCTTTGGGGGACTCTTGGGATGTCTTTTGGGCTTACCTGCATCCTATTCAGAAAGTTCCCCTTGAGGTAATTGACATGGTTAGGCCCCCTGATGACGTGACCTGTCGATTACCTCTGTCGTTTTATGGTTCAGTTCCGGCTCTTATGCAGAATCTTGCCGTTGGTGCGTGGATGCCCAGAGTGCTTGATTTCTGTTTATATTTTGTCTATTTTAGTATAATTTTTTATCTATATCTGTTGGATTATTTATATGTATAATGTGCGGCAAACATTGCATTGAAAAGCCATTGGAGATGATTCCTGATTAAAATTATCTGTAATTTGACGTACTGTTACTCTTCTGTTGGACTAGACAAGTGTGTAATCCCCTTTCAGCTCGAGAATATAATTATTATCTTGATGTTTAACCTGCAGTATTTCTAAAAACACAGATATTCTACCCATTAAATCCATCATTATTGTTTTCAACCTTAAGGTAATACAGAGATTAAATATTCAAGTATCTGTGTCAGTATTTTTACAATAAATTGTTTTGCCTACCTTTCAGTAATCCGAAATGCAGTGTGTTGTAAAGCACGAGTATACTCATAAAAATATATCGTCTAATAGGAAAATATTTGGTTTCATAAAATTGCTTCCAATAATGGAGATGGGAAAGATCATGCAACAACAAACCAATTAAGAAGCAGTTTCAATAAACATTCATCAGCAGTTTACTATGTAAAAACGGATTTTGCTTACACCACCTAAAACAGCTTGACATGAAATTTTCTGTTCCATTTGAGCCATGATTTATATGAAATTAGAGTTACATATCAAAGTATTTCGCCCGTAAAAAGGAAGGAACAAGGTTTTGAAGAATTTAAAATACCGCCCAGTTGATATACAACTCTTATCCACTCTCAAGAATCCCAACAAATTCCAAATCCTCATTCTTTTCGGAGTAGACATTCTGAATAACATAAGCAGAATGAAACTATTTAATATACCTAATCATAATCTAATAATAATAAGATTTAAGTGAAAGAAATACCGTGGGATGAAACGATTTGTTTGAACTAGTCAGCGTTTGTTGTGAAGGATCCACAATTTGGACATTTTGAACTCCTTCCAACATCATAGCTATTTTTTTTTCCAACACGATTACGGGGCATAAAACGGCCATATTGGAAAAAGGAGGAACTGCACCAATTTTCCAAGAAACATAGCACCCCCTGAATTCCTCAGGACGGGAGAAAGAAATTCCAGGAAATTCAACGGACATCCAATTTTCTTGGAAATAAGAGTACCAAGTGGGTCAACCGTGGGGATGTCGGAGCATCCTGCCCTCGAATAAAAAACTCGAAGAGGCAATACATTTACTTGAATAACTGACCTGGGGAGGAGTCATAATCCAAATGGGGGGAAAATGAACCCCGAGTGTGGGAGAAAAACGAGGATCGGAGGAGAGGGTCGGAGAGAGAGATTGAGGTAGCGAGCTGCGAAGAAAGGCCTGGAAAAAAAGACACCCCCGTAAGATGGCGAGATGTCTGCTGCTTCCTCCAATGAAGGGCCCCATGATTTTTAGCCCGATACCTAAAGCCTCCTCCGGTAGAAGTGCCTCAACGACTCCATGCCATGCTCTGCTGTTTTATCAAAAACTCCCCAGGTTGGTCATTTCTTCCCCTTTAAATAGTGCTCATGCCTTTTGAGAGATTACGAGAAATTTTGAGAGATTACGAGACTTTATTTCACTTGACCCGTAATGGTTCTGCCGCAGGAAGCGGATGAAGTATGCTCTAATTCTGTTAAAATATGTCTAACCAAGATCTTAAATATAATATGTAAGCCTGACCTTTTCTTGTAAAATATTGTATAATAAATGTTATTTTTATTTATAAACGCATAGTTCCCTTTTGAGTTCTCCTCCCTAATTTTACACAACGCAAAGGGGTATCTCTGGTACCCCTCATAACAGCGTTAAAGGCTTCATACGGAGGTACACTAGGTAGGACACTAACCTTCAAAATCAAGCTCTAGGGATTAAAATTCTGCTGGATATTTGTAGCTGTTCCGAATCTGATTAAAACTGGGACTTCGGTCTTTTTTGCCGTCATGTAGCAAAAGATGATCAAACGCTTTCAACTAACCTGTCAAAGCTGATACTTATTTCTGCACTAACCCGTTGAAACCCCACTTTTGATGTGTTTGCATTTTGCATCCTACATATAAATATTGACAATCTAAGGTTCTCGCCAGACTTTTCAAAGTAAATTTTTTTTTTAATAGAATGAGACTGTTCGAGTTTCAGTCCTCTTCACGGTGGATGTGTACTGGACATTATAAGCACGTAAGAAAGAGATAGTTTAAAATCTAGTGAGTACTAAACACTGCTTTTATAAATACATGCGTCTCTATGAATTTTGGAATCCCAAGAATTCACAGAATAAGAGGATTAGGATTTATCGATGGGTGTTCACAAAATACACAGACTTTTATATCTAAGCCATAGTTTATACATACCGACAAAAATATCAAGTGATAAAACTGCAATAAACCAACTCTAAGAGATTTTTTGAGGCAAAATTATATAATTTTATGCACACATTTCAATTCAGAGTTATGTCGTATGCGTTACAAACAGCAGTTTCACCGTTAATATACAACAATCATTTAATCTTCTTCTTCATTCATCTTTTCAAACAAATATCTTCCTCAGTTTTACACTTTTTTCACTTGATTAAAATCCGACGTATAAAAAGCTAAACGACAGAGTAATTTTGCTTGGGAGTTGCTCAGTTACCTAATAGCTACGAACATATACTTGATCTTTCACATTAAATTGACTCCAAAACGACAAAGTAATTTAGCTTGGGAGTTGCTCAATTACCTAACAGCCACAAACCTGTACCCGGTCTTCCAAATTAAATTGAATCAAAGTCACCTAAAACAAATTTGGCCTTCAAATTTACTTTTAATGATTGATGACAGTTGAAATATTAGAATGTGCAAAACGTGTTATGAAATAAGATTCTACGCTTGCCTATGCATCAGTACAGAAATATAACACTTAATCAAACTAAAACATATACCGGATGTTTCGTATTCCACCGGAAGAGACTATTGTAACCACTCCATTATTCTTTTGAAAGCGTTTTATTAATTTAGGATTTCGGCATCTTAAGTAATTTCATACATAAACAGCATTAAATATCCAACTAGCTTTTAATAATCTGTCCAACTATCTAGGAGTCCTTTTAGAAATTAAAAAAGGTCTATAAAAATGAAATTTAATAATAAAGAAATTATTTTTTTAAAAAACTTATCTAACCGTTTTTGAAATGGATAGATTTAATATTAGTAAATTCTAATGTATAAATTGCATCAAAATATTGTGATTTTTATAAAGACTCGAACTGTATACTCAAAATTTATAGAAAATTAAAACATCTTCAAAATAATTAGATACTAAAAGGTATTTCAATTACCTATGATTTCTCTCTCATAACATGTGTTGCTCAGAAATGAGAAAAGATGCAAAATATAAATGGATAACTTTTATAATTCAGCAAAATAAGTTTATCTCTATAGCGGTAAAAATATTTATGTCGTCCTGAGACTCAAAATTTTATTATAAAGAGCCAAAAGCTATATCCTCTCACAATGAAGAACAATAGCACAGATTTTTGTAGAATTTCACAAATATGAAAAAAGATGTTCAGTAGATGGCAGCACCAGACCTCGAGCAGTAAGTAATTTATGCTGTATGTCAAAAGACAGGGATGATAGTGATATCTGCTCTTTTCCCGTTGCTGATAAAGAGACATGCAAAAAGAAGAGCATGAATTTTAAAATATTAATTGAAAAGATTTCTCATTAATTCTAAAATAGACATTTATACTTCTTTAGACTATTCTCGTCATCGCTGCATCCTGGGTATATTAACGAGCACCCCTTTTCTAAGAGATTATAATACATTTCGCATATCAAGTGGTTTATAAATCTATATTTTGGGGATAGGATTGAAATTTTTTGTTTACGTTTTATCGACATAGGACTCTCGTTTACAAACATGGTCTATATTCACTTTCAAGAATTTACTTTCAAGAATTGTACATTGAAAAGCTTAACTTTTTAAAATTCTTATAGGTATTCTAATAATGAATTAACACATTTACAAGACATTTATGTCAACTATTGCTTCTATCATTACTGCTATTACTTTATCAGTCCTGTTTATAAAATTGAAAACCTATCATTACTTGAGAATGATAGCCTACCACAGATATAAATCGAACACATGACCTCTGCACTTCAGATGATCGTTTACAAACTATTGTGATTGTTAAATAGAATGATATCGTCCATTCTGTTTCACACATTGAATGGTCAATTTATTTAAAATTTGCTCTAAATCTGGAACTGTCAGTTTAACAACTTTTCAGTAAAAGTTGTAAAGTAACATCCATTAATCAGCGGTGCGATGACAATGCTAGATTTATAAAACTCGCGGAGGATTACAGAATTATAACGAAGGAGAAGATTCCTGAAACCTCTACCTTGGTGAGAAGCCCAGGGAACTACATTTTTTTAAGACTGCATTAATAGAAGCTCCTTCGCTCTACACACCGATTCTCGGAAGACCTTTCATCTACTTAGATGCTTCACAAATTGGAATAGCTGCTTGTTCAGCACAGACGTTTGAAGGAAAAAATTATCTGATTTCATATGCAAGTCAAAAGCTAACCTAAATGCAACAGAACTAGTCAACGATTAAACACGAAGCCTTTGCTATTGTTTGGAGTCACAAGAAATGTGAAACTTGTATACTCGGAGCACTGATAGAATTCTACAGAGATCATAATCCTTTACCATTTTTAACAGTGTGAAACACAATCCTCAAGGTTGCAGTGATGGGTTTTTACACTCCAGAAATATACTATAAACATGAAACATTGTCCTGGGGCAAGATACTTAACGCGGAGGCATTATACGGTTAATTTTGAAATCAGTAGAGTAATAATTTTGGAACTAGGCGATTCTTACACTATAGTGAATTGTGTCCTAACTTACTATATAAAAAAAGTTGGTCGGTGAACTCACTTTTCCGGGTTAAAATCCACTGCTCAGGGGAACTCGCTTTTGGTGAGTCGAATAACGAACATTGGAAAGAAGGTTGTACAGCCAAATTCCGGAAACGGGTATATTTACCTTTCTTTGTGAGTTCAGAAACTCATTGAATGGGTTTATTAAGCGAGTTCTGTATTGAGCGGACGGACACACACACACACACACGTGTGTGTATGTGTGTGCGTGTAAACTGCAGGATGCCGTTGGCAGCACCTGATCTGTTGATCCTTCGAATGGAGTGGTCTACAGCCTGCACAATCTCTGTGGAATCCACGGAGCGGTTCCTTCATCTTGGGGATGAGATCAAAGTCACAGAGACTGAAGTTCGAGAAATGTGAGATTTTAGCACAATACCCAGCCCCAGAGAGCAACTATATCAGCCACAGTGGGCGCACAAGCATTTTTCTTGCATCAGTGCGATGCAACAAATTTACGTAAGATAGACCAGTAACTAAAACATGGCTGTGTTCATCGTGTCACTGTGCAGGCGTGTGATGTTTGTAGGGAGAACGCAATCACTCCTGAGGTAAGGCAGGTATGTGACATACGTGCGGTATAATCTGCTTTCATGGGTTCTGCTGCGTGGGGGCTCAAAAACAGTGTTGCCACTATTAAATTTCCATTCCCGTATAAATAAATAAATAAATAAATATATATATATATATATATATATATATATATATATATATATATATATATATATATATATATATATACTAGCTGAAGTACCCAGCGTTGCCCGGAATTTTAAGAAGGTTTGTTAACAAAAATCAATTTAAAAACTTAACACAGTATAAATTACATATAAAAAAAAGCATGTGAAATGTTATACATATCTCAGTATTTAGGTAGATGCAGTCTTTCATAATTGTACCACTAAAAGCTGTAAAATAAAAATGTCAAATTGGGGAATGTTTGTTAACCAAAATCAATTTAAAAACTAAACACAGTATAAATGACATAAAAAAGCATGTGAAATATTATACATAATAAAAAGAAATCCCAATATAAAAATATATAAATTTATAATAAAGCCCTCTAAATTTAGCAAGATTTAACCTTCTATCTTTGGAGCAAAAGAAGCTGAAAAGTAAAACATAAAATATATATACATTTATAATAAACCACTAAAAGCTGAAAAGGAAAAATGTAAAATTGTGTTTTGGAAAGTAAAGATGAAAAGTAAAAATGTTAATTTGTCGAATGTTTGTTAACCAAAATCAATTTAAAAACTAAACACAGTATAAATAACATAGAAAAATAAGCATGTGAAATGTTATACACCCAAATAATAAAAGAAAATCCAATATAAAAATATATAAATTTATAATTAATTCCTCAGAATTCAGCTAGATTTAACCTTTCATCTTTGGAGCAAAAGAAACTGAAAACTAAAACATAAAATATATACATTTATAATAAACCACTAAAAGCTGAAAAGGAAAAAATGTCAAATTGTCTCTTACATTAAAATGAAATATATTAAACATTTTACAATATTAAACCAGTTAGGTATAATTAGCTATTATAATGTAAAAAAAATAGTTATTACATATTAAATATTATTTCCAGGAGGGTGGATGTTGTTCTGAGTTCAAGACATTTACTGCAAAAAGCTATAGTACCAATAATGCATAACGAAATCTATAAGTTGAACACATTTCTAAAGAATTGGAACCATATGAAAATTTTCCCCGATTTGTCATTCCTTTCCTTACGAAAACAGCCCCAAATAAAAAACTATTATACATCAATTATTGTACCTCATTTCATTAACAATAGCATCTAAAACATTTCCTGAAAATTTTATTAAATTATATACATTATTATGTGAGATGTGATAACCATAGAGATTTGTGCTAAAAAGCATAACTCTGAGAAACACGCATTTAAAGTTGTTTGTGACTTCAATTCTGTAGCAGAAGACTTTTTTTTAAATAGCTATAACTCTGCTTCTAATTCATGTAGAATGAAAATCAAAACAGTTAAGTAATTCAATCTTTTCTCTTTTCAAAAAGAGGAAAGATTGAATGTAAATTGAGTTTCAGACAGAAGCATAAAAAAAAGAATATGCAAAAAAGTAACTAAATTAAAATGGAATGAGGCACAATAATTAATGTACAATAAATAGTTTTTTATTTGGGGCTGTTTTTATAAGGAAAGGAATGACGAATCGGGGAAAATTGTCATATTAGAACATAAAATTGCGTGTATTATTTTTGCATTTTAAAATTTTTGAAGATAAATTTTGAAGATAACTTGCCATTTTGAAGATAACTGCCATATGTATCATGTGTGAGAAGGAAATTAAAATAGTAGCATCAGGATTTTGTACAGAATGATAGGCGTTTTAGCTAAATTTCAGATTAATATTCTACGTTCGGAGTCAATTAAAAAAAAATTTAAAGGCTTTTTTGGTCTTTTATGGTAAAATACCACTTAAAAATTAAAAAAACAAACAAAACTTACCTGTAAATAGCATACTTTTTTTATAAATTGGTCAAATTGAAGTAATTTTTATTGAAATTTAGCTAAAACGCCTATCACTTTACACAAAATCCTAATGCTACTATTTTAATTATCTTCTAATAAATGATACATATGACAGTTATCTTCAAAATGACCTATAGTCTAAGAGAAAATTTGAAAATTCAAAAATAATACATGCAATTTTATGTTCCAATATGAAAATATTCCCCGATTTGTCATTCCTTTCCTTATAAAAACAGTCCAAAATAAAAAATAAACTACAATTATATCACAGAAATATTCCAAAGAGTTGCAGAAGGAAGCATCAAAAGAAAGAATATTCAAATAAAGTAACTAAATTAGATAAAAAATGACAGAAAGTTCAAATTCCACTTCACTATCCCATTGAAATAATAATATTTAAAGGAATAAATTCTGTTTTAACTATTAATTTATGAACAATTAGAAAATTAACTAAATGTAAGATAGAAAAGTAAATAAAACATAATTATATTTCACTGCCCTTCAAAAATATCCAATAATAACACAATTTCCTTAGCAATACAAAACAAACAAATGTGAAAACAGTATGTGACTATCACAGAAATATTTCAGAATTCAACGGTAATCCGTTTACTGGGAATTAAACCCAGTAAAAAAAGGATTAATGAAAAAAAGAAAACTAAAGGAGTAATATTAGAAAATTAACTTTAAATAACTCCAAATAACAATATTCCATGCGTTCACTTACCTTGGACATCTTGAATTAACATCCAATAGGTGCGCATACGCAGTTCTTATGAATGATTGATTCCATCGTCTGGAGATGAAATATTATTTAAAAACTGCATTTATTTATAATTATTTTAAAGCTTCCAAACTAATCTTAGAATTATCTCCAGGCTTCAAAACATAAGTATACGAAGTTTCAACCAGATTCGTCAAGAAATGTAGATTTGTATACATTACATACATACATACATGCATACATACATAGAGACACTCTGCTTAATTTATATAGATACATACATTATCTACCAATAAGTATTTGGCCACCCATGAAAATAACAATATCTGCAGTCCTGATATACGTCACGCCCTCGCCGTTAAATATCGTGTAGGAAACAACATTGGCATTAGTCGCATGTAAGATGCCACGAAGTGCAGAGTTACCTGATTTCGAGTAAGGTGCAATCGTCAGGTATCACAGAAATGTCCGATCTTTAAGGGACAAATCTAGCTAGCAGAATTACCCAAAATCGACAGTGGCCTTGTGATTCAGAAGTGGAAGGTGAGCGGTGATTGTCCGAAAATACCCCGAGTTGGCAGACCCACGAAACTGGGAGATAGAGACCGACGGGTGCTGTCCAGAGAAATTCGGAAGAACCGCACCCAACCGATGGCCCACATATTCCAGGAGTTTCAACAGGCATCCGGGAGTGTTGTTTTGATGGTTAACATCCGTAAGGAAGCCCATCTGTTTGGTTTTCATGGTCGTGATGCCGCCCATAAGCCTTTGATCATAAAGTTCAACCGTGCTGTTCGGTTAATGTAGTGCAAAGCACGTCGAGAGTGGAAAGTAGATCAGTGGAAACGGGTTCACTAGAGCGGCGAATCAAGGTACACCCTCTGCCGTTCGGATGGCAGGGTATGGGTCTGACGTCTCCTTGGAGAACGCCTCCTGCCAGAATGCATTGTGTCCATAGTAAAATTCGGTGGAGGTGGAATTATGGTCTGGGGGTGTTTCTCCTGGTATAGGTTTGGACCCTTGGTCCCAGTTGATGGTAAACTGAACGCCGATGCCTACTGCCCTATTTTGGAGGACAGTAGGCTTCCTACGCTATGGCAGTTTTACGGGTCGGACCCAAGTTACTTCCAGGATGACAACGCCAGCTGTCATGTTGCGAGATCCACCATTTATTGGTATGGTGGCAATCGGGTTAACCGAGTGGACTGGCTTGCCCAGAGCACAGACCTAAACCCTATCGAAAACCTCTGGGATGAGTTGAATCGCTGAATTAAGGGGTGCAACAACCGTCCAAAATCGGTGATGGAACTTACATATCTTCTCCAAGCCAAGTGGTAGAAAATACCACTAGCCGTCGTGCCAGAACTTGTGGAAAGCATGCCCAGGAGGGTATATATATATATATATATATATATATATATATATATATATGTGTGTGTGTGTGTGTGTGTGTGTGTGTGTGTGTGTGTACACCTGTACCAGTTTTTTTGTTCTTCAGTGTATACACAAACACTGAAGCACAATGTAAGTATGTATAACAAAAATAAATAAAGCATGACAATAAAGCAAAAAATGAAACACTCCCGGCCCCAGACAAAAATTCCAATTTAGATATTACTAGGAAGATTCCAAAATGAAAACGATCGCATAAAAGTATTACAGACGTAAAGCTAAATGCTGAACAAAAAATTGAAGAGAATTTGTCGAAGTACTTTAAACTTTTCAAGTGATCAAAAATGCAAGCCAACTTTGAGAAAGATTTCGCACTGCAATGCATCTATTAAATTATCACAAAAGTTAACCTATAAGACATACGAAATATTGAAGAGAATTTGGACAAGTACTTTAAATTGTCATTGGGACGAAAATTATGGTCTATTATGAAGAAGATTTAAAAATGCAAACGCACCCATTAATGAATTATTGACGTAAAACTATGAGATAAACTAAAAACGAAAGTAAATTTGCCCAAGTATATTGAACTTTTCAAGGAAACAAAAATTCTTTCTTATAATGAGGAAGTTTAGAAATGCAAACGCACCCGTAAAAGTATTTCAGATGGAAAACTGAGAGAAAATAAAAAAATCGGAGAGAATTCGCCCAAGAATTTGAAACACTTGAATAGAATATACAGGGTGTTTCAAAAAGAATCCTCCGATTTAAAAAAACATAACTTTTCATCTTTTAATCATCCGTTTTAATCGAATAATGTGTAGCAGAAAGAGAGAAATCTCGACAAGCTGAAGTTGCCGACAAGTAGTGCCAACGCTCTTCCTTCGCCCGCCACTTCAGTGTTTGTAAATATAGCGACTGCACAACAGAAATCATTTTGTGTTCTACTCTTTGCGAAGTGTGAGTACGTAACAACTGTTCAGCGTGATTTTCGTCGACAAAACCCTGGTAGATTGAAATTCTTACCTCTTATAGCATTCGGCGATGGTATAAACAATTCCAAGACACGGGTTGTGTGTGTACGCATAACAGCCGTGGAAGCAGTGTATGCAGACATGCTCGCAAAAGTTTGGGACGAATTTGCTTACCGTATAGACATTTGTCGTGCATCTAAAGGTGGGCTTATTGAGCATCTTTAATTTTTCATAATATACTCTTTTCAAATCGGGTGATTCTTTTTGAAACACCGTGTAATATTCTAGACTACTAAGATTTCGAAATTCAAAAGCAGCCCTAAAAGTATCACAGAAGTAAAACTAAGAATGAAATCACAAAGAGAATTTGCCCAAGTACTTTAAAATGACAAATTTCTGGCTAATTCTTAGAAATTGGGAATAAAACTATGAAAAAAAACTTCAAAGAGGGCAAAAGATTCTAATCAACAACACAGAAAAGAATTCAGAAAAGTAATTCAAAAGGAAGGAATCAGATAAAGAATGAGAGAAAGGTCAAAAGAAGAGAAATAAGAGATACTTTTAAACACTAAATTGAGGATGGAATAATCAGTCATAAACACTTTTTAAGTTTGAAGTATGTGACGGAAAAATTCGTTTCAAACACTCAGAGAGTTATTTTACATGCTAGGAAATTCATTTAGATATTTGTCGCAAATGCAAGTCTAGAGCGCATAACGAGCTGTTGGAACAAGCAGTGTTTGGAGGCGCACACCCGAATGTTTGCCGCTGTTTGGTTGTTTATTTTCTGAAATTCTCGTCTTCTACACTATATGCATAATATTATCTGCAGTATTTTACTACTGCAGTTATTACTATTTCTGTTACACGATTTCAGTTTATATTGAAGCTGAAATTCTTAGTTTGGAAATATGTTTTGGAAGGTTCCCTTGTGCAGAAATGTTTCTAAAGTTATGGATACAGTAATTATATGATATGCTAAAAAAATAAAAAGCAAGCAAGCACATTTAACCCGTTGTGGTTAAAAGAATACAAACTCATAGTCTATTTTAGAATTATTCTCTTTTGATTTTTTAATTTATAACATCAGATTCATGTATGATGTATTTCAGTAAAAATGCAGAAATTTTGAAGTGAACTGTAAAAGACAATTCATAAGTCATGTTATTTATTAATTAAACTGAGTATATCTTCGAGGAAATTTTGTTTTCTTTTGTGAACTACCTGCAGATACCATTTTACTCGTTGAAATTTAAAAAAAAACACAGCATACATCGGATTAAATATTTTACTTTATGCTTGAAATCAGAGCCTAAGGGGCATCAGTTTACTTTGAACAACGATAGATTAAACATGATTAGGTTAAAGATGTTTACTTCGTAAGACATATGAAATCAAATCATTAAAAAAATGAGTTTTCTCAAGTTAAGTACATTTTCCTGACGTTGCAAGTAAATACAAATTTGAAAATTACTGTACTAAATATACAATTTTTTGGGAGAATATAACACAGATTCGTTACTTACAGACTTAAAATTATGAAAACAGATTTTTTATTTGCATAAAAATCTAAATTTCATGTTACATTTTAGGAAAAAAAAGCTGTAAACTACCTGCAGAAATGCAATAAAATATTTTATTTTATGCTTGAAATCAGAGCCTTAAGGGGCATTAGTTTACTTAGAACAACCATGAATTAAATATGATTAGGCTAATGATCTTTACTTCGTAAAATATAAAATCATATTAAAAAAATTGAGTTTTCTAAAGATTAGTACATTTTTTATGAGGTTGCAAGTAACTACAAATCTGAAAATAATGGTACTAAATATACACTTTTCTTAGAGTAGATAGTAAAGATTGGTTATTTGCAGACTTAAAATTATGAAAACATATTTTTTATTTGCTTAAACATCTAAATTTCATGTTACTTTTTAAAAGAAAAGTTGCAAACTGCCTGCATAACTTATACTAGTTAAAATAACAAAAAACACATCATACTTCCAAAATAGCAATTTAAATATTTTATTTCATGATTGAAATCAGAGCTTAGGATGTCACAGTTTACTTTGAAAAACGGTAGATTAATATCATTAGGTAAAAGTGGATTTATTTCGTAAGATATAAAATCACGTCATTAAAAAATGAGTTTTCTAAAGTTTAGTACATTTTCCTGACATTAGAAGTAACTACAAATCTGAAAATGACGGTACTAAATGTATAATTTTCTTGGAGAAGATAGTAAAGTTTAGTTATTTGCAGATTTAACGTTATGAAAACACACTTGCATAAAAATCTAAATTTTATGTTTCTTTTAAGAGAAAAGCTGTTAACTACCTGTAGAATTTCAATTAAATGTTTTATTTTATGCTTTAAATCAGAGGTTAAGGTGACAGAGTTTACTTTGAACAACGATAGATTAAACATAATGAGGTTGAAGCTGATTAATTTTGTAAAGTATAAAACCATATCATTAGAAAAAATGAGATTTTTCAAGTTAAATACATCTTCATAACGTTGGAAGTAACTTCAAATTTGAAAATGACGGTACTAAACAAAGCATTTTCTTGGAGAAGATGGTAAAAATTAGTTATTTGCAGACTTAAAATTATGAAAACATACTTTTGACTTGCATAAAAATCTAAATTTCATGTTACGTTTAAGAGGAAAGCTGTTAATTACCTGTAGAAGTTCAATCAAGTACATTATTTTATGCTTGAAATCGGAATCTATGGTACCAGAGTTTATACTTTGAACAACAACAGATTAAACATGATTAGGCTGAAGTTTATTTATTTCGTAAAGTATAAAACCATATCATTAAAAAAAGGAGTTTTTTCAAGTTAAGTACATTTTCATAACATTGCAAGTAACTGCAAATTTGAAAATGACGGTACTAAACAAAGCATTTTTTTGGAGAAGATGGTAAACATTAGTTATTTGCAGACTTAAAATTATGAAAATATACTTTTTATTTGCTTAAAAATCTAAATTTCATGGTACTTTTTAAAAAAAAGTTGTTAACTACCTACAGAAGTTCATTTCACTCGTTGAAATAACAAAAATCACCGCATACTTTCAGTTAAGTATTTAATTTTATGCTTGAGAGTATAAGGTGTCGCAGTTTACTTTGAACAACGATAGATTAAATTTGATTCTGTTAAATTAGATTTATTTCGTAAGATGTAAAATCATATCATTAAACAAAATTAGAGTTTTCTAAAGTTTAGTACATAATCATGACGTTTCCTGCAACTACACATTTAAAAAATTACGGTGGTAAATATACCGTTTTCTTTGAGAAGTTAGTAAACATTAGTGGTTTTCAGGTTTATATTTGTGAAAACATATTTTTTACATGCATAAGGATCTAAATTTCATGTTACTTTGTAAAATCAATATTGAAAAAGTGGACAGTCATGCTTTCGTGTTTGCACTGAGCTAACCTGTTTTAGTAAACAAGACAAAAAAGCTGAGAAAATTTTGATTTTCCTAAGATAAAAACCCTGACTTTAAGTCTCATGCAAGTTTTTTTACGCTTTTATATGTATTTTCTGTATTTTTTTAGATTTCTTTTGGTTTTTGAGAGTTTTACACGAGTTTAATATTTCCCTTGATAGAAAATTTAGTTCTATTGGGGAATATCGATGAAAATTTGGGATATTTCATAATATATCATGTATTTCACTGATTTTATCGTCTTCATAATATGAAAATCAAAAAAAAATTAAAATTTTTGGAACAAAAATTCCTTAAAAATCTGAATTATCATTTTTCACAGAATTTGGCGTAAATCTGGCAAAACTACACAACAGTTAAACATTGTGACGCAATAATAACCCGTTTGTTATAATTATGCGTTTAATTGTTACCAACTACGCGGTAACAATGATTTCTCTGTTGAAGCTAGTTAGACAAAATCGTCGAAAGCGTCAGTAGCAGCCCGGATCTCGAGAGAGTAGGTTGGATAAAAAATACACTCCGCAACTCAAGATAAAATTTTTATTTCCAGCAGTTTGAAATTGAAAAGCTGTCGCCAATTTGTCGCCAAGAAGCCAAATAACGCTAGGAACTGTGAACTCGATGCTTGGCGAAAGTGAGGTGAGATTTTTTAGCTGAGCCGTAAGAGGAAGGAAATGTCAGGTAGTGAATAGTATTAGATTCTTTAGGTATTATAACATTCGACCGTATTAATTTAAGAATTGAAGTAATAATTTTATAACTTAAAAAATTTTATAGCTTTTTAAGATTTTTGTCTCCATATATATATATATATATATATATATATATATATATATATATATATATATATACAACGCACACATTAAATTAGCAATAATTATGATAGAAAAATTTAAATATCAAAAATCACCAACCTCATTTTGTGTCATCCAAATCGTTATACGCTGGCCTTTTAACACGGAGTGAGGGCGCATCGTTATCCCTTGAAGGATAAATTGACGTAATAGCCTTTAAAAAAGATTCGAACAGAGGTTGATATTTTACTTGGTGGAAATGGCGCCACGGGAATTCAGCAAGGTTAGAATCACTCTCACAACGCCGAACACCACTTAGTGGCTGTTTGATGTAGTTCCACCTACCCTCGATATTATTGGTTTCCAGGTCCTTGAATGTCACCCTGTGATTGTCGGTGAAGTGTGTGAAGCTGTCATCCTTCAGGCGCTTTGAAACAGTTATATATATATGACGATAGTTCCCGGAAGTACATTCGCAAAACTTTCAAAAGATCACCCTTTCCTCGACTTTCAAACACCTCAACAAAATTTAGGTACTTTTCTGTTAGCCGGGTGCATTGGCATTCGCTCTATTATCACCATTGGTGAGAATCTGAATTCGCTAAACTGACAACCCTATGAAAACTGTTAAATTGATAATAGATATGCCATATGTTGGCGAAGTAATGTCACACATAAAACGTTGGAAGAAGATGGCGGATCAGCGGCCAGGAATTATGCCGGAGAGCTTGATTATGTTCTCCAGGAGACTCAGCTAAATAACCTCGAAAACGGAAAATTCAATTGAATATAAACTGGAAACTATTTCACAATCGTACAAAACATTGAGCGATTGGGGAAAAGCACATAATGGCGATATAAAAACATTTAGGAACGGCACGTGATCATTTGCAATCGTACGTAGTTGAATTTCTGTGGCGATGACAAAAAAAGATCCTTTTGAAGACATCTTGAAGGACATTAAATATTTTTGACCTCCGTACTAAATATTTACTCAATGATTAAAATGCATGTTTACTTATATAGTTTGTTTATTCACGCTTTCGAATCGCGAGGGTTACGGTCAATAAACTAAACACCTGAAAATGCGAATTGTGAACCATATTTGGCGATTTATCTCTTGCTCTCAGATAACAGAAAACTACCTACATATGCTTGAATCCCTCTCTACGCCATCAAAATCCCACTCCCCTTTTACTCTTTTACCCCTATTGTATTTAGGGGTCAATTCCTAATCACGATCAATCTCTTTTTTTCCTCCGTCTTCACGCCAGTATTGGCACTGGTTAAAAATATTAACAAAATGAAAAATTTGAAAACAGAAATTGACGTCTTTGAACTTAAAATAGGATTAAAAACATAAAAGAATACAGGGAAGTAACAGTAACGGAAAAGTACTTTAAAAATAAACAGTGAATAATGTCATCCTTTCATGCTAAACCACCATGAAAATCCGTCGCTCATACCATTTCTTGGGGTAAGTTTCATCTGTAAATGGCAATTCGGATATTCATGCGTTTTAGAAATTAACCACAATTGTATACAAAAATCTAAAACACTCTTCTACCTTCTAAATAAATAAATTTAAAAAAAATGGACCCCCCCCCCCCGATAAATCCATTTTTTTCGGTCATATAAAATCAACGATTAAATACCGTCAAATATCAAGCGAAATTGCTCAGGGTAAATATGTAGAACGTGATACGGTCTTTCGCCGAGCCATTTTTACGCTAAAGATTTGGCGCATATCTGGGTTTGCTATAAAGAACACTATTAGTTTTCACCATATGGTTCTTCATGTTGTATTACCACATTAGCGCCATATCGCTTCAGGTTGGCGACCGTATCATATTCTTCATATTAACCTTGCTGAGAAAGTGAAATCCAATTTGGAACGATTATTCAAAAAGAGAAAGAAATTGTAAAAGGAGAATAAAAAGACAGAAAACAAAGCAAACGCATTTCGCGACACTATCACTCTTTCGGCGAAAATCATCCAAACCAGGTGGACCGTGTATTGGAATAGAGTCGTATTTATGCTAAGAAAATTTAGTTTCATATATTTCGAGGCTCCCAAGAGCGACATTATAGACCACAAACATTTTCACTCAAACCCCAGTCAGTTACCGTGTTAGTAGAAAAATCCAATTCATCCTCAATCCACTCATTCCTGGGTTTGTTCACCCATAATATGTCAGTTTTAAAATATTAATCAAAGACAACTTGAACCAAGTACCACTTCTCACAGGCCGCCTATCGGAATTTGAACTATTCACACGACACCACCGAGAAAATATTATTCGCCAAGAAAATATTATCTAATATCATTTCTTAGGGTCAGCTTCATCGGTAACTGATAATAAGAACATTCATACGATTTGGAAATCAACCCAAAATCCATACAAATGTCCAAAATACTCTTCTGGCGGTCTGCTTCCAAACGAAAGAAAAGGAATATACATCAATTTTTTAACCCATTTCAAACACCAGAGGAACACCGTCAGTAAGCAAGTGGAACTGCACAGATGATAATACAAGAAAAAGAAATTACTAAAGCAGATAAAATATTAAGATATCTTCAACAAAAACAAAGCAGATTTCTTTCAAATAATTTTAAACAGCGCATTTAAACATAAAACTAAGCAAAAAAAGCCGAGCGCGAGTGTTCTGTTATTGCACAGCCTTATGGGAAGGTTGAGCGCAGAGTAAACCGAGTTTTAAGAGACTGCGCATAGCAATGAGATGTATCATTACAGGATAATAACATAATCCGATTTGGCGCCGGTATCACTGTTTTGACGAATATCATAAAACCTGTGGACCGTATATTGGGAGAGAGCCCAAAATTCAACTGCAATTAACAACATAATTTGTAAAGTACTTTTCCGTTACCTGGGTACCAGACAAAAACCGTCAAGCTTAAAAGTTGGTGCATTTATCGCCAAGCCTAAATGTTCACGCAAAAAGAATATGTGATCCTAGTGGACTTTTATTTTTATTACATTTTAACACACACTAATAAATTGAAACATATAAAAAAATAATAATGAATTTTTTAATAAAAGATCAATTTTTACAGCTGATACGAAATTATAAATTTCGTTTCAATTGATGAAAATAAATTTGTCTTAACATGCAAACATCGCCACATAAATTCAATTAAATAAGACTCTAAATGGTTCCTTGCAGCTCCACGCTGACGTTTATTCCGGCATTTCGCAGAACCCCATAGTGGCTGGGTGTGGCATCCGGTTTTTGGGTCCACAAAATTATACGAGTGATTGACAGTAAAATGTCCAAATCCGGAATTTTCCAGTTCAGTTTTGTATCCTTTCCAACAGTCGGAAAATATGGTACCGCCAACTTTTAAACTTGGCTGTTTTGTATGTTACCCAGCTAACGGAAAAGTACCTTTGTAAATAAAAGGCGTTAGATTAATTAAAAACAAAAAATATTGTGAAAAAGTATTGTAAAAACATATTAATAAATAACTGAGCTTTAATATTTTCCAAATATCCTAAATTTATTAATCTTTTTTAAAAAGTTGGACAAAATTTAATTATTTATAAAAAATGTTGCAGGAAAACAGTGCATTCAAAATACAGAAATTTAAATAAAAATGTACTTTTCTGTTAGCTGAGCGTATTTGTCGTTTGCGCTCATAAACATACCTTGGCGGAAATGAAAGTTAGCCAACTTCGCAATTCTGTGAAAAAACGATTAAATGGATATGTAAATTCTGAAGATGCATTCTTACATACGAAACGTTGGAAAGAGATGGTGAATCAGTGGGAAGGCATCATGCGGCAGAACTTAACTCGCAGGCCTAGTTCGCCATATACGTTACGCTGCCGCAAAACTGTAACATACCACGAGTCCGTACGCCACTAGCAAAAGCATGAATGTGATGGCGATGTAGTCAGTATAACAAAACACAGTATGCATGAATCATGCAGGAGAGCACTCAGGTCATCCTCAATCCACCCATTGCAGGTTTTGTTAACCCATAATATGTCAATTTTAAAATATTAATTGACAACTCGGTTAAATAAAGAATCGGTAAAGAAAAGAAGTGGGTAGCCCTCGACTTCAAAATTCTCCAAAATCACACAACAAAGCAACAGTAACGTCGACATAGCGTCCAACAAAAATGCGTGTATATAGAGAATATACAGTCAGTTTTATGAAATTTTAATAGCAAAAATATTTGAGAATAAATCCTATATGACATTCTTTCCCCATAATTGAAAAAAAAATGATTAAGTTTGACGACTCGGTTAAATTAAAGAAGTGGGTACCCCTTGGAGCGGTTTAGCGAAGTCTTCAAATTTCATATTTCAGTGCGACTAGGGCGAATTTCGAAAAATTAACCAGCGATTTACATTTCCGAGAAAAAAAATGATATATGTATATAAAAAAAGAAGGAGCCCATGATTTATTATACTCTTAATCTTATTTTGCAGTTCTACTGCTGCTTTGGAGACGAAAAATATCGAAGACAAGTCTTTGAAGGTATAAAAGCATATTACCCAGGATGAAATGCACATTCCGATTTTTCAGATGTCATATCTACTAAAGTGAAAGATGCGAAGAAAACAAAAGGTAAGTATCCATCTCTGTATACGTAATGACATACATGCTGAAAGTAACGTAAACAGTTTTTCAGACTTAATGAATTAGAAGAACGTTAGCATGAATATGTAAAGATTACGCCGAGAGAAATTTCTTTTGAGATGTATTTTTTATTCATAGAATTCTAATAAGTAAATTTTGGAATTGCATTGCCCAAGTTGGAAAACATTGTTATTGCAAAACTAACCCTCTTTTTCTTCTTTACTTAGAAATGCTCTTAATCTTGGAATGAGTTCTTAAAAGATTGAAGTAAATCCAAAGGTAGAAATAGAGTTTCCTTCCTATTAATTTTTGGAGTTTCAACTATGAACAACATGAGAATTTTATAAAAGCTATCTCTCTGAAAATTCACATATTTTGTCTGTTTTAAAAAACAACTTGTATTTATCCTTAAATACTACATCAAAGTATATGAAATGATAATTTTAAAACGTATTTCTTTATAGAGAGAGGAAATTCTCATATATAAATTAAGGATTTTACAAGAATTTTAAATATAGGGATAAGGATTTTAAATACAGGGATTTAAGGATTTTAAATGTCGAAAATAGTAAAGGAGTGTTTCCTACCAAAGACTTTTGCAAGGAGACTTCCCGTGAAAAAATGTGAAGAGGGAGGCCTTCATGAAATACTTGCATTTTTGTATGTTAAGTTTCTCACAAAAGTAAGTAATTAAATGTCACTGAAAGATTTTATAAGACGACATTGTACTGTAGAAGAAAGACTAACGAATTTTAACTTTGGTAGAGAGTTCTGAAGTTGGACAAACTCTGAGAAAAGGAGAGAGAATGCCGAATAAAAAGATATGAACATATTTGATTGCGAAAAAAAGGTACTATGATATAACTTAAAATTTGACTGATTATGAATTTTTAATCAAAAATTTGTTACCCGATTCTGCGAATTACTTTTTCAGTCATTATAATTATTAGTTCTTTAGCAGTACCCTTTGAATTTTAGACCGAACAGATATTCATTAAGAGGGAATTTCGTTTTGAATGTATGGACAAATAATGTATACGTATAATTTCACTGCCATTTACATTGTCGAGAAAAAATAGATTTATGTGTTTGCAAAAAGAAGGGGCTTATGCGTTAATATTTTCTTAATCTAATTTTGCACATCTGGTGCTGCTTTGGAGAGGAAACAAATCGAAGACATGTCGTTGATGGTGTCAAAACATATTACCTAGGAGGAAATACACATTCCGAATTTTCAGATGTCATATCTACTAAAACGAAAGATGCGAAGACAAAAGGTAAGTATCAATCTGTAAATGTAATACTATAGATGCTGAAAGTAACGTAAAGAGTTTTCAAGTCTTTTTCAGGGAAGAAAAAGAATTAGGAGAACGTGGACATAAATATGTAATGATTACATCGTGAGAAATTTCTTTACCGACATCTGTATGATGAAAAGGTATGTATAATTCATAGAAATCTAATAAGTAAATTTTGGCATTGCATTGACCATGTTGGAAATCATTGTTATTGCAAAACTAAACCTGGTTTTCTTCTTGACTTAGAAATGCTTGTTAACTTGGAATGAGTTCGTAAGAGATTGAAATAAATCCCAAAGTAGAAAAAGAGTTTCCTTCATATTAATATTTGGAGTTTAAACTATGAACCACATGAATATTTTATAAAAGCTTTCTCTCTAAAAATTCAGGTATTTTGTCCATTTTAATAAACAATTTGCAATTATCATTAAATACGAGAAAAAAGTACACGAAATGATATTTGTAAAATATATTTCTTCTAATTGAGAGAAAATTGTCATATATAAACTGAAAGAAAGAAGACTGGAGAACAGTCAGAAGTATCTTTTACGGACTGAAACGATTTTTCTGGAAAAAAATTCTTGCATCATACGTTGAATGTAGTGATGACAGAGAGAAAGTATAAGGATTTTAAATATAGAAAAAAATCATGCGTTTTCCGAATATAAGAAAGGATTGTTTCCAACCAAAGTCTTTTGAAAGGAGATATCCTGTGAAAAAATGTGAAGATTGTGAGCAAAATCTAATACGTGCTCTTTTTGTATGTTAAGTGTTTCGCAAAACTAAGTAATGAAATGTCACTGAAAGAGATTATAAGACGACATAGTACTGTAGAAGAAAGACTAAGGAAATTTTTAGTTTGGTAGAGAGATCTGAAGTCGGACAAACTCTGAGAAAAGGAGAGAGAGTACAGAATAAAAAGATATGACTGAATTTGATTGCGACAAAAAGGTACTATAATAGATCTTAAAAAGTAACAGATGAGGAATTTTTTATCGAAAATTTATTAGCCGATTCTGTGTATTACTTTATCACACATTATAATTACTTTTTTTTTTGGCAGTTCCCTTTGAATTTTAGACCCAGAAGACATTCATTACGAGTGAATTTTGTTTGGAATGTATGGACAAAATATTTGTACGTATAATTTCACTGCCATTTACATTTTCGAGAAACAATAGGTTTATGTGTTTGCAAAAAGAAGGTGCTTATGCTTTAATATGTTCTTAATATAATTTTGCTGACCTGCTGCTGCTTTGGAGAGGAAAAAAATTGAAGACATGTCGTTGATGGTATCAAAGCATATTACCTAGGAGGAAATGCACATTCCGATTTTTCAGATGTCATACCTACTAAAATGAAAGATGCGAAGACAAAAGGTAAGTATCAATCTGTAAATGTAATAATATAGATACTGAAAGTAACGTAAAGAGTTTTTAAGTCTTTTTCAGGGAAGAAATAGAATTAGAAGAGCGTGGGCATGAATTTGTAATGATTACATCGAGAGAAACTTCTATGGAGCCATCAATATGATGGAAAGGTATGCATAATCCTTAGAATTCTGATAAGTAAATTTTGGCATTGCATTGACCATGTTGAAAAACATTGTTATTACAAAACTAATCCTGCTTTTCTTCTTTTCTTAGAAATTCTTCATATCTTGGAATGACTTCGTAAAAGATAGAAGTAATTCCCAAGGTAGAAAAAGAGTTTCCTTCATATTAAATTTTGGATTTACAACTATGAACCACATGAGAATTTAATAAAAGCCTGTCTATCTGAAAACTCAGGTATTTTGTTCGTTTTAATAAACAATTTGCAATTATCATTAAAAACTACTTCAAAGTACATGAAATGATATTTGTAAAATATATTTCTTCTTAGGGAGAGAAAATTCTCATATATAAATTGAAAGAAAGAACATAGAAGATCAGGCAGAAGCTTCTTTTACGGAATGAATTTATTTGTGTGAAAAAATGCTTGTTTCATACATTGAAAGGAGTGATAATAGAGACAAAGTATAAGAATTTTAAATTTAGAACAAATTAGATGCTTTTCGAAGAAAGGAAAGGATTGTTTCCAACCAAATTCTTTTGAAAGGAGACTTCCTGTGAAAAAAAGTGAAGATTGTGAGCAAAATCTAATACGTGCTCTTTTTGTATGTTAAGTTTTTCGCAAAAGTAAGTAATGAAATGTCTCTGAAAGAGTTTATAAAACGACATAGTACGGTAAAAGAAAGACTAATGAAATTTTTACTTTGGTACAGAGATCTCAAGATGGACAAACTATGAAGTAAGAAGAGAGAATACAGAATAAAAAGACATGACCATGTTTGATTGCGACAAAAGGTGCTATCATACATCTTAAAAGTTAACAGATTTTAAAATTTAACTGATTAGGAATTTTTTCTCGAAAATTTCTTAACCGATTCTGAGTGTTACTTTATCACACATTATAATTTTTATTTTTTTTTGGCAGTTCCCTTTGAATTTTCAACCGTGAAGACATTCATTAGGAGGGAATTTTGTTTGGAACGTATGGACAAATTATGTGTATGTATAATGTCACTGCCAATTACATTGTCTAGAAACAATAGATATATTTGTTTGTATATATAAGGGGCTTATGCGTTAAAATGTTCTTAATCTAATTTTGCAGATCTGCTGCTGCTTTGGAGAGGAAACAAATCGAAGACATGTCGTTGATGGTGTCGAAGCATATTACCTAGGAGGAAATACACATTCCGATTTTCAGATGTCATATCTACTAAAATGAAAGATGCGAAGACAAAAGGTAAGCATCAATCTGAAATTGCAATACTATAGATACCGAAAGTAACGTAAAGAGTTTTCAACTGTTTTTCAGGGAAGAAAAACAATTAGAAGAACGTGGGCATAAATATGTAATGATTACATCGGGAGAAATTTCTTTGGAGACATCAATATGGTGGAAAGGTATGTATAATCCTTAGAATTCTAAAAAGTAAAGTTTTGTATTATATTGACCATGTTGTAGAACATTGTAATTTCAAAACTAACCCTGCTTTTCTTCTTTTCTTAGAAATTCTTGATATCTTGGAATGAGTTCGTAAAATATTGAAGTAAATCCAAAGGTAGAAAAAGAGTTTCCTTCATATTAATTTTTGGAGTTTCAACTATGAACCACATGAGAATTTTATAAAAGCTGTTTCTCTAAAAATTCAGGTATTTTGTTCGTTTTAATAAACAATTTGCAATTATCATTAAATACTACAACAAAGTACATGAATTGATATTTGTAAAATATATTTCTTCTTAGGGAGAGAAAATTGTCATATATTTACTGAAAGAAAGAAGATTGGAGAGCAGACAGAAGCACCTTTTACGGACTGAAAGGATTTTTTTGGAAAAAAAACGCTTGCTTTATACGTTGAATGGAGTGATGACAGAGAGAAAGTATAAGGATTTTAAATATAGAAAAAAATCAGGCGCTTTCCGAAGATACAAAAGGATTGTTTCCAACCAAAGTCTTCTGAAAGGAGACTTTCCGTGAACAAATCTGAAGATTGTGGTCAATATCTAATACTTGCTATTTTTGTACGTTAATTTTTTCACAAAAGTAAGTAATTAAATGACACTGAAAGAGTTTATAAGACGACATAGTACTGGAGAAGAAAGACTAACGAAATTTTTACATTGGTACAGTGATCTGTAGTTGGACAACCTCTGAGAAAAGGAGAAGGAGTACCGAACAAAAAGACATCACCTTGTTTGATTGCGACAAAAAGGTACTATCATAGATCTTAAAAGTTAACAGATTAGGAATTTTTTATCGAAAACTTCTTAGCCGATTCTGTGTATTACTTTATCACACATTATAATTACTTTTTTTTTTGGCAGTTCCCTTTGAATTTTAGACCGGGATGACATTCATTAGGAGGGAATTTTGTTTGGAATGTATGGACAAAATATTTGTACGTATAATTTCACTGCCATTTACATTTTCGAGAAACAATAGATTTATGTGTTTGCAAAAAGAAGGTGCTTATGCTTTCATATGTTCTTAATCTAATTTTGCAGATCTGCTGCTGCTTTGGAGAGGAAAAAAATTGAAGACATGTCGTTGATGGTATCAAAGCATATTACCTAGGAGGATGTGCACATTCCGATTTTTCAGATGTCATACCTACTAAAATGAAAGATGCGAAGACAAAAGGTAAGTATCAATCTGTAAATGTAATAATATAGATGCTGAAAGTAACGTAAAGAGTTTTTAAGTCTTTTTGAGGGAAGAAATTGAATTAGAACAGCGTGGGCATGAATTTGTAATGATTACATCGAGAGAAACTTCTATGGAGACATCAGTATGATGGAAAGGTATGTATAATCCTTAGAATTCTGATAAGTAAATTTTGGCATTGCATTGACCATGTTGGAAAACATTGTTATTTCAAAACTAATCCTGCTTTTCTTCTTTTCTTAGAAATTCTTGATATCTTGGAATGAGTTCGTAAAAGATTGAAGTAATTCCCAAGGTAGAAAAAGAGTTTCCTTCATATTAATTTTTGGATTTACAACTATGAACCACATGAGAATTTAATAAAAGCCTGTCTATCTGAAAACTCAGGTATTTTGTTCGTTTTAATAAACAATTTGCAATTATCATTAAAACTACTTCAAAGTACATGAAATGATATTTGTAAAATATATTTCTTCTTAGGGAGAGAAAATTCTCATATATAAATTGAAAGAAAGAACATAGAAGATCAGGCAGAAGCTTCTTTTACGGAATGAATTTATTTGTGTGAAAAAATGCTTGTTTCATACATTGAAAGGAGTGATAATAGAGACAAAGTATAAGGATTTTAAATTTAGAACAAATTAGATGCTTTCCGAAGAAAGGAAAGGATTGTTTCCAACCAAAGTCTTTTGAAAGGAGACTTCCTGTGTAAAAATGTGAAGATTGTGAGCAAAATCTAATACGTGCTCTTTTTGTATGTTAAGTTTTTCGCAAATGTAAGTAATGAAATGTCTCTGAAAGAGTTTATAAAACGACATAGTACTGTAAAAGAAAGACTAATGAAATTTTTATTTTGGTACAGAGATCTCAAGTTGGACAAACTATGAAGAAAGAAGAGAGAATACAGAATAGAAAGACATGACCATGTTTGATTGCGACAAAAAGGTACTATGTTAGATTTTAAAATTTAACTGATTAGGAATTATTTCTCGAAAATTTCTTAACCGATTCTGAGTGTTACTTTATCACACATTATAATTTTTATTTTTTTTGGCAGTTCCCTTTGAATTTTCAACCGTGAAGACATTCATTAGGAGGGAATTTTGTTTGGAACGTATGGACAAATTATGTGTATGTATAATGTCACTGCCAATTACATTGTCTAGAAACAATAGATATATTTGTTTGTATATATAAGGGGCTTATGCGTTAAAATGTTCTTAATCTAATTTTGCAGATCTGCTGCTGCTTTGGAGAGGAAACAAATCGAAGACATGTCGTTGATAGTGTCGAAGCATATTACCTAGGAGGAAATACACATTCCAATTTTTCAGATGTCATATCTACTAAAATGAATGATGCGAAGACAAAAGGTAAGCATCAATCTGAAATTGTAATACTACAGATACCGAAAGTAACGTAAAGAATTTTTAACTATTTTTAAGGGAAGAAAAAGAATTAGAATAACGTGGGCATAAATATGTAATGATTACATCGGGAGAAATTTCTTTGGAGACATCAATATCGTGGAAAGGTATGTATAATCATTAGAATTCTAATAAGTAAAGTTTGGTATTGCATTGACCATGTTGGAGAACATTGTAATTTCAAAACTAACCCTGCTTTTCTTCTTTTCTTAGAAATTCTTGATATCTTGGAATGAGTTCGTAAAAGATTGAAGTAATTCCCAAGGTAGAAAAAGAGTTTCCTTCATATTAATTTTTGGAGTTTCAACTATGAACCACATGAGAATTTTATAAAAGCTGTTTCTCTAAAAATTCAGGTATTTTGTTCGTTTTAATAAACAATTTGCAATTATCATTAAATACTACAACAAGGTACATGAAATGATATTTGTAAAATATATTTCTTCTTAGGGAGAGAAAATTGTCATATATAAACTGAAAGAAAGAAGATTGGAGAACAGACAGAAGCATCTTTTACGGACTGAAAGGATTTTTTTGGAAAAAAATGCTTGCTTTATACGTTGAATGGAGTGATGACAGAGAGAAAGTATAAGGATTTTAAATATAGAAAAAAATCAGGCGCTTTCCGAAGATACGAAAGGATTGTTTCCAACCAAAGTCTTCTGAAAGGAGACTTTCCGTGAACAAATCTGAAGATTGTGGTCAATATCTAATACTTGCTATTTTTGTACGTTAATTTTTTCACAAAAGTAAGTAATTAAATGACACTGAAAGAGTTTATAAGACGACATAGTACTGGAGAAGAAAGACTAACGAAATTTTTACATTGATACAGTGATCTCTAGTTGGACAACCTCTGAGAAAAGGAGAAGGAGTACCGAACAAAAAGACATCACCTTGTTTGATTGCGACAAAAAGGTACTATCATAGATCTTAAAAGTTAACAGATTAGGAATTTTTTATCGAAAACTTCTTAGCCGATTCTGTGTATTACTTTATCACACATTATAATTACTTTTTTTTTTGGCAGTTCCCTTTGAATTTTAGACCGGGATGACATTCATTAGGAGGGAATTTTGTTTGGAATGTATGGACAAAATATTTGTACGTATAATTTCACTGCCATTTACATTTTCGAGTAACAATAGATTTATGTGTTTGCAAAAAGAAGGTGCTTATGCTTTCATATGTTCTTAATCTAATTTTGCAGATCTGCTGCTGCTTTGGAGAGGAAACAAATCGAAGACATGTCGTTGATGGTGTCGAAGCATATTACCTAGGAGGAAATACACATTCCGATTTTCAGATGTCATATCTACTAAAATGAAAGATGCGAAGACAAAAGGTAAGCATCAATCTGAAATTGCAATACTATAGATACCGAAAGTAACGTAAAGAGTTTTCAACTGTTTTTCAGGGAAGAAAAACAATTAGAAGAACGTGGGCATAAATATGTAATGATTACATCGGGAGAAATTTCTTTGGAGACATCAATATGGTGGAAAGGTATGTATAATCCTTAGAATTCTAAAAAGTAAAGTTTTGTATTATATTGACCATGTTGTAGAACATTGTAATTTCAAAACTAACCCTGCTTTTCTTCTTTTCTTAGAAATTCTTGATATCTTGGAATGAGTTCGTAAAAGATTGAAGTAATTCCCAAGGTAGAAAAAGAGTTTCCTTCATATTAATTTTTGGAGTTTCAACTATGAACCACATGAGAATTTTATAAAAGCTGTTTCTCTAAAAATTCAGGTATTTTGTTCGTTTTAATAAACAATTTGCAATTATCATTAAATACTACAACAAAGTACATGAAATGATATTTGTAAAATATATTTCTTCTTAGGGAGAGAAAATTGTCATATATAAACTGAAAGAAAGAAGATTGGAGAACAGACAGAAGCATCTTTTACGGACTGAAAGGATTTTTTTGGAAAAAAATGCTTGCTTTATACGTTGAATGGAGTGATGACAGAGAGAAAGTATAAGGATTTTAAATATAGAAAAAAATCAGGCGCTTTCCGAAGATACGAAAGGATTGTTTCCAACCAAAGTCTTCTGAAAGGAGACTTTCCGTGCACAAATCTGAAGATTGTGGTCAATATCTAATACTTGCTATTTTTGTACGTTAATTTTTTCACAAAAGTAAGTAATTAAATGACACTGAAAGAGTTTATAAGACGACATAGTACTGGAGAAGAAAGACTAACGAAATTTTTACATTGGTACAGTGATCTGTAGTTGGACAACCTCTGAGAAAAGGAGAAGGAGTACCGAACAAAAAGACATCACCTTGTTTGATTGCGACAAAAAGGTACTATCATAGATCTTAAAAGTTAACAGATTAGGAATTTTTTATCGAAAACTTCTTAGCCGATTCAGTGTATTACTTTATCACACATTATAATTACTTTTTTTTTTGGCAGTTCCCTTTGAATTTTAGACCGGGATGACATTCATTAGGAGGGAATTTTGTTTGGAATGTATGGACAAAATATTTGTACGTATAATTTCACTGCCATTTACATTTTCGAGTAACAATAGATTTATGTGTTTGCAAAAAGAAGGTGCTTATGCTTTCATATGTTCTTAATCTAATTTTGCAGATCTGCTGCTGCTTTGGAGAGGAAACAAATCGAAGACATGTCGTTGATGGTGTCGAAGCATATTACCTAGGAGGAAATACACATTCCGATTTTCAGATGTCATATCTACTAAAATGAAAGATGCGAAGACAAAAGGTAAGCATCAATCTGAAATTGCAATACTATAGATACCGAAAGTAACGTAAAGAGTTTTCAACTGTTTTTCAGGGAAGAAAAACAATTAGAAGAACGTGGGCATAAATATGTAATGATTACATCGGGAGAAATTTCTTTGGAGACATCAATATGGTGGAAAGGTATGTATAATCCTTAGAATTCTAAAAAGTAAAGTTTTGTATTATATTGACCATGTTGTAGAACATTGTAATTTCAAAACTAACCCTGCTTTTCTTCTTTTCTTAGAAATTCTTGATATCTTGGAATGAGTTTGTAAAATATTGAAGTAAATCCAAAGGTAGAAAAAGAGTTTCCTTCATATTAATTTTTGGAGTTTCAACTATGAACCACATGTAAATTTTATAAAAGCTGTTTCTCTAAAAATTCAGGTATTTTGTTCGTTTTAATAAACAATTTGCAATTATCATTAAATACTACAACAAAGTACATGAATTGATATTTGTAAAATATATTTCTTCTTAGGGAGAGAAAATTGTCATATATTTACTGAAAGAAAGAAGATTGGAGAGCAGACAGAAGCACCTTTTACGGACTGAAAGGATTTTTTTGGAAAAAAACGCTTGCTTTATACGTTGAATGGAGTGATGACAGAGAGAAAGTATAAGGATTTTAAATATAGAAAAAAATCAGGCGCTTTCCGAAGATACAAAAGGATTGTTTCCAACCAAAGTCTTCTGAAAGGAGACTTTCCGTGAACAAATCTGAAGATTGTGGTCAATATCTAATACTTGCTATTTTTGTACGTTAATTTTTTCACAAAAGTAAGTAATTAAATGACACTGAAAGAGTTTATAAGACGACATAGTACTGGAGAAGAAAGACTAACGAAATTTTTACATTGGTACAGTGATCTGTAGTTGGACAACCTCTGAGAAAAGGAGAAGGAGTACCGAACAAAAAGACATCACCTTGTTTGATTGCGACAAAAAGGTACTATCATAGATCTTAAAAGTTAACAGATTAGGAATTTTTTATCGAAAACTTCTTAGCCGATTCTGTGTATTACTTTATCACACATTATAATTACTTTTTTTTTTGGCAGTTCCCTTTGAATTTTAGACCGGGATGACATTCATTAGGAGGGAATTTTGTTTGGAATGTATGGACAAAATATTTGTACGTATAATTTCACTGCCATTTACATTTTCGAGAAACAATAGATTTATGTGTTTGCAAAAAGAAGGTGCTTATGCTTTCATATGTTCTTAATCTAATTTTGCAGATCTGCTGCTGCTTTGGAGAGGAAAAAAATTGAAGACATGTCGTTGATGGTATCAAAGCATATTACCTAGGAGGATGTGCACATTCCGATTTTTCAGATGTCATACCTACTAAAATGAAAGATGCGAAGACAAAAGGTAAGTATCAATCTGTAAATGTAATAATATAGATGCTGAAAGTAACGTAAAGAGTTTTTAAGTCTTTTTGAGGGAAGAAATTGAATTAGAACAGCGTGGGCATGAATTTGTAATGATTACATCGAGAGAAACTTCTATGGAGACATCAGTATGATGGAAAGGTATGTATAATCCTTAGAATTCTGATAAGTAAATTTTGGCATTGCATTGACCATGTTGGAAAACATTGTTATTTCAAACCTAATCCTGCTTTTCTTCTTTTCTTAGAAATTCTTGATATCTTGGAATGAGTTCGTAAAAGATTGAAGTAATTCCCAAGGTAGAAAAAGAGTTTCCTTCATATTAATTTTTGGATTTACAACTATGAACCACATGAGAATTTAATAAAAGCCTGTCTATCTGAAAACTCAGGTATTTTGTTCGTTTTAATAAACAATTTGCAATTATCATTAAAACTACTTCAAAGTACATGAAATGATATTTGTAAAATATATTTCTTCTTAGGGAGAGAAAATTCTCATATATAAATTGAAAGAAAGAACATAGAAGATCAGGCAGAAGCTTCTTTTACGGAATGAATTTATTTGTGTGAAAAAATGCTTGTTTCATACATTGAAAGGAGTGATAATAGAGACAAAGTATAAGGATTTTAAATTTAGAACAAATTAGATGCTTTCCGAAGAAAGGAAAGGATTGTTTCCAACCAAAGTCTTTTGAAAGGAGACTTCCTGTGTAAAAATGTGAAGATTGTGAGCAAAATCTAATACGTGCTCTTTTTGTATGTTAAGTTTTTCGCAAATGTAAGTAATGAAATGTCTCTGAAAGAGTTTATAAAACGACATAGTACTGTAAAAGAAAGACTAATGAAATTTTTATTTTGGTACAGAGATCTCAAGTTGGACAAACTATGAAGAAAGAAGAGAGAATACAGAATAGAAAGACATGACCATGTTTGATTGCGACAAAAAGGTACTATGTTAGATTTTAAAATTTAACTGATTAGGAATTATTTCTCGAAAATTTCTTAACCGATTCTGAGTGTTACTTTATCACACATTATAATTACTTTTTTTTTTGGCAGTTCCCTTTGAATTTTAGACCGGGATGACATTCATTAGGAGGGAATTTTGTTTGGAATGTATGGACAAAATATTTGTACATATAATTTCACTGCCATTTACATTTTCGAGAAACAATAGATTTATGTGTTTGCAAAAAGAAGGTGCTTATGCTTTCATATGTTCTTAATCTAATTTTGCAGATCCGCTGCTGCTTTGGAGAGGAAAAAAATTGAAGACATGTCGTTGATGGTATCAAAGCATATTACCTAGGAGGAAATGCACATTCCGATTTTTCAGATGTCATACCTACTAAAATGAAAGATGCGAAGACAAAAGGTAAGTATCAATCTGTAAATGTAATAATATAGATGCTGAAAGTAACGTAAAGAGTTTTTAAGTCTTTTTCAGGGAAGAAATAGAATTAGAAGAGCGTGGGCATGAATTTGTAATGATTACATCGAGAGAAACTTCTATGGAGACATCAGTATGATGGAAAGGTATGTATAATCCTTAGAATTCTGATATGTAAATTTTGGCATTACATTGACCATGTTGGAAAACATTGTTATTTCAAAACTAATCCTGCTTTTCTTCTTTTCTTAGAAATTCTTGATATCTTGGAATGAGTTCGTAAAAGATTGAAGTAATTCCCAAGGTAGAAAAAGAGTTTCCTTCATATTAATTTTTGGAGTTTCAACTATGAACCACATGAGAATTTTATAAAAGCTGTTTCTCTAAAAATTCAGGTATTTTGTTCGTTTTAATAAACAATTTGCAATTATCATTAAATACTACAGCAAAGAACATGAAATGATATTTGTAAAATATATTTCTTCTTAGGGAGAGAAAATTGTCATATATAAACTGAAAGAAAGAAGATTGGAGAACAGACAGAAGCATCTTTTACGGACTGAAAGGATTTTTTTTGGAAAAAAATGCTTGCTTTATACGTTGAATGGAGTGATGACAGAGAGAAAGTATAAGGATTTTAAATATAGAAAAAAATCAGGCGCTTTCCGAAGATACGAAAGGATTGTTTCCAACCAAAGTGTTTTGAAAGGAGACTTCCTGTGAAAAAATGTGAAGATTGTGAGCAAAATCTAATACGTGCTCTTTTTGTATGTTAAGTTTTTCGCAAAAGTAAGTAATGAAATGTCTCTGAAAGAGTTTATAAAACGACATAGTACTGTAAAAGAAAGACTAATGAAATTTTTACTTTGGTACAGAGATCTCAAGTTGGACAAACTATGAAGAAAGAAGAGAGAATACAGAATAAAAAGATATGACCATGTTTGATTGCGACAAAAAGGTACTATGTTAGATTTTAAAATTTAACTGATTAGGAATTTTTTCTCGGAAATTTCTTAACCGATTCTGAGTGTTACTTTATCACACATTATAATTTTTATTTTTTTTGGCAGTTCCCTTTGAATTTTCAACCGTGAAGACATTCATTAGGAGGGAATTTTGTTTGGAACGTATGGACAAATTATGTGTATGTATAATGTCACTGCCAATTAATTTGTCTAGAAACAATAGATATATTTGTTTGTTTATATAAGGGGCTTATGCGTTAAAATGTTCTTAATCTAATTTTGCAGATCTGCTGCTGCTTTGGAGAGGAAACAAATCGAAGACATGTCGTTGATGGTGTCGAAACATATTACCTAGGAGGAAATACACATTCCGATTTTTCAGATGTCATATCTACTAAAATGAAAGATGCGAAGACAAAAGGTAAGCATCAATCTGAAATTGTAATACTATAGATACCGAAAGTAACGTAAAGAATTTTTAACTATTTTTCAGGGAAGAAAATGAATTAGAACAACGTGGGCATAAATATGTAATGATTACATCGGGAGAAATTTCTTTGGAGACATCAATATGGTGGAAAGGTATGTATAATCATTAAATTCTAATAAGTAAAGTTTGGTATTGCATTGACCATGTTGGAGAACATTGTAATTTCAAAACTAACCCTGCTTTTCTTCTTTTCTTAGAAATTCTTGATATCTTGGAATGAGTTCGTAAAAGATTGAAGTAAATCCAAAGGTAGAAAATGAGTTTCCTTCATAATAATTTTTGGAGTTTCAACTATGTACCACATGAGAATTTTATAAAAGCTGTTTCTCTAAAAATTCAGGTATTTTGTTCGTTTTAATAAACAATTTGCAATTATCATTAAATACTACAACAAAGTGCATGAAATGATATTTGTAAAATATATTTCTTCTTAGGGAGAGAAAATTGTCATATATAAACTGAAAGAAAGAAGATTGGAGAACAGACAGAAGCATCTTTTACGGACTGAAAGGATTTTTTTGGAAAAAAATGCTTGCTTTATACGTTGAATGGAGTGATGACAGAGAGAAAGTATAAGGATTTTAAATATAGAAAAAGATCAGGCGCTTTCCGAAGATACGAAAGGATTGTTTCCAACCAAAGTCTTCTGAAAGGAGACTTTCCGTGAACAAATCTGAAGATTGTGGTCAATATCTAATACTTGCTATTTCTGTACGTTAATTTTTTCGCAAAAGTAAGTAATTAAATGACACTGAAAGAGTTTATAAGACGACATAGTACTGTAAAAGAAAGACTTATGAAATTTTTACTTTGGTACAGAGATCTCAAGTTGGACAAACTATGAAGAAAGAAGAGAGAATACAGAATAAAAAGACATGACCATGTTTGATTGCGACAAAAGGTACTATCATAGATCTTAAAAGTTAACAGATTAGGAATTTTTTATCGAAAACTTGTTAGCCGATTCTGTGTATTACTTTATAACACATTATAATTACTTTTTTTTTTGGCAGTTCCCTTTGAATTTTAGACCGGGATGTCATTCATTAGGAGGGAATTTTGTTTGGAATGTATGGACAAAATATTTGTACGTATAATTTCACTGCCATTTACATTTTCGAGTAACAATAGATTTATGTGTTTGCAAAAAGAAGGTGCTTATGCTTTCATATGTTCTTAATCTAATTTTGCAGATCTGCTGCTGCTTTGGAGAGGAAAAAAATTGAAGACATGTCGTTGATGGTATCAAAGCATATTACCTAGGAGGAAATGCACATTCCGATTTTTCAGATGTCATACCTACTAAAATGAAAGATGCGAAGACAAAAGGTAAGTATCAATCTGTAAATGTAATAATATAGATGCTGAAAGTAACGTAAACAGTTTTTAAGTCTTTTTCAGGGAAGAAATAGAATTAGAAGAGCGTGGGCATGAATATGTAATGATTACATCGAGAGAAACTTCTATGGAGACATCAGTATGATGGAAAGGTATGTATAATCCTTAGAATTCTAATATGTAAATTTTGGCATTACATTGACCATGTTGGAAAACATTGTTATTTCAAAACTAATCCTGCTTTTCTTCTTTTCTTAGAAATTCTTGATATCTTGGAATGAGTTCGTAAAAGATTGAAGTAATTCCCAAGGTAGAAAAAGAGTTTCCTTCATATTAATTTTTGGATTTACAACTATGAACCACATGAGAATTTAATAAAAGCCTGTCTATCTGAAAACTCAGGTATTTTGTTCGTTTTAATAAACAATTTGCAATTATCATTAAAACTACTTCAAAGTACATGAAATGATATTTGTAAAATATATTTCTTCTTAGGGAGAGAAAATTGTCATATATAAATTGAAAGAAAGAACATAGAAGATCAGGCAGAAGCTTCTTTTACGGAATGAATTTATTTGTGTGAAAAAATGCTTGTTTCATACATTGAAAGGAGTGATAATAGAGACAAAGTATAAGGATTTTAAATTTAGAACAAATTAGATGCTTTCCGAAGAAAGGAAAGGATTGTTTCCAACCAAAGTGTTTTGAAAGGAGACTTCCTGTGAAAAAATGTGAAGATTGTGAGCAAAATCTAATACGTGCTCTTTTTGTATGTTAAGTTTTTCGCAAAAGTAAGTAATGAAATGTCTCTGAAAGAGTTTATGAAACGACATAGTACTGTAAAAGAAAGACTAATGAAATTTTTACTTTGGTACAGAGATCTCAAGTTGGACAAACTATGAAGAAAGAAGAGAGAATACAGAATAAAAAGATATGACCATGTTTGATTGCGACAAAAAGGTACTATGTTAGATTTTAAAATTTAACTGATTAGGAATTTTTTCTCGGAAATTTCTTAACCGATTCTGAGTGTTACTTTATCACACATTATAATTTTTATTTTATTTGGCAGTTCCCTTTGAATTTTCAACCGTGAAGACATTCATTAGGAGGGAATTTTGTTTGGAACGTATGGACAAATTATGTGTATGTATAATGTCACTGCCAATTAATTTGTCTAGAAACAATAGATATATTTGTTTGTTTATATAAGGGGCTTATGCGTTAAAATGTTCTTAATCTAATTTTGCAGATCTGCTGCTGCTTTGGAGAGGAAACAAATCGAAGACATGTCGTTGATGGTGTCGAAACATATTACCTAGGAGGAAATACACATTCCGATTTTCAGATGTCATATCTACTAAAATGAAAGATGCGAAGACAAAAGGTAAGCATCAATCTGAAATTGTAATACTATACATACCGAAAGTAACGTAAAGAATTTTTAACTATTTTTCAGGGAAGAAAATGAATTAGAAGAACGTGGGCATAAATATGTAATGATTACATCGGGAGAAATTTCTTTGGAGACATCAATATGGTGGAAAGGTATGTATAATCATTAAATTCTAATAAGTAAAGTTTGGTATTGCATTGACCATGTTGGAGAACATTGTAATTTCAAAACTAACCCTGCTTTTCTTCTTTTCTTAGAAATTCTTGATATCTTGGAATGAGTTCGTAAAAGATTGAAGTAAATCCAAAGGTAGAAAAAGAGTTTCCTTCATAATAATTTTTGGAGTTTCAACTATGTACCACATGAGAATTTTATAAAAGCTGTTTCTCTAAAAATTCAGGTATTTTGTTCGTTTTAATAAACAATTTGCAATTATCATTAAATACTACAACAAAGTGCATGAAATGATATTTGTAAAATATATTTCTTCTTAGGGAGAGAAAATTGTCATATATAAACTGAAAGAAAGAAGATTGGAGAACAGACAGAAGCATCTTTTACGGACTGAAAGGATTTTTTTGGAAAAAAATGCTTGCTTTATACGTTGAATGGAGTGATGACAGAGAGAAAGTATAAGGATTTTAAATATAGAAAAAAATCAGGCGCTTTCCGAAGATACGAAAGGATTGTTTCCAACCAAAGTCTTCTGAAAGGAGACTTTCCGTGAACAAATCTGAAGATTGTGGTCAATATCTAATACTTGCTATTTCTGTACGTTAATTTTTTCGCAAAAGTAAGTAATTAAATGACACTGAAAGAGTTTATAAGACGACATAGTACTGTAAAAGAAAGACTTATGAAATTTTTACTTTGGTACAGAGATCTCAAGTTGGACAAACTATGAAGAAAGAAGAGAGAATACAGAATAAAAAGACATGACCATGTTTGATTGCGACAAAAGGTACTATCATAGATCTTAAAAGTTAACAGATTAGGAATTTTTTATCGAAAACTTGTTAGCCGATTCTGTGTATTACTTTATCACACATTATAATTACTTTTTTTTTTGGCAGTTCCCTTTGAATTTTAGACCGGGATGTCATTCATTAGGAGGGAATTTTGTTTGGAATGTATGGACAAAATATTTGTACGTATAATTTCACTGCCATTTACATTTTCGAGTAACAATAGATTTATGTGTTTGCAAAAAGAAGGTGCTTATGCTTTCATATGTTCTTAATCTAATTTTGCAGATCTGCTGCTGCTTTGGAGAGGAAAAAAATTGAAGACATGTCGTTGATGGTATCAAAGCATATTACCTAGGAGGAAATGCACATTCCGATTTTTCAGATGTCATACCTACTAAAATGAAAGATGCGAAGACAAAAGGAAAGTATCAATCTGTAAATGTAATAATATAGATGCTGAAAGTAACGTAAACAGTTTTTAAGTCTTTTTCAGGGAAGAAATAGAATTAGAAGAGCGTGGGCATGAATATGTAATGATTACATCGAGAGAAACTTCTATGGAGACATCAGTATGATGGAAACGTATGTATAATCCTTAGAATTCTAATATGTAAATTTTGGCATTACATTGACCATGTTGGAAAACATTGTTATTTCAAAACTAATCCTGCTTTTCTTCTTTTCTTAGAAATTCTTGATATCTTGGAATGAGTTCGTAAAAGATTGAAGTAATTCCCAAGGTAGAAAAAGAGTTTCCTTCATATTAATTTTTGGATTTAACACTATGAACCACATGAGAATTTAATAAAAGCCTGTCTATCTGAAAACTCAGGTATTTTGTTCGTTTTAATAAACAATTTGCAATTATCATTAAAACTACTTCAAAGTACATGAAATGATATTTGTAAAATATATTTCTTCTTAGGGAGAGAAAATTGTCATATATAAATTGAAAGAAAGAACATAGAAGATCAGGCAGAAGCTTCTTTTACGGAATGAATTTATTTGTGTGAAAAAATGCTTGTTTCATACATTGAAAGGAGTGATAATAGAGACAAAGTATAAGGATTTTAAATTTAGAACAAATTAGATGCTTTCCGAAGAAAGGAAAGGATTGTTTCCAACCAAAGTCTTTTGAAAGGAGACTTCCTGTGAAAAAATGTGAAGATTGTGAGCAAAATCTAATACGTGCTCTTTTTGTATGTTAAGTTTTTCGCAAAAGTAAGTAATGAAATGTCTCTGAAAGAGTTTATAAAACGACATAGTACTGTAAAAGAAAGACTAATGAAATTTTTACTTTGGTACAGAGATCTCAAGTTGGACAAACCATGAAGAAAGAAGAGAGAATACAGAATAAAAAGACATGACCATGTTTGATTGCGACAAAAAGGTACTATGTTAGATTTTAAAATTTAACTGATTAGGAATTTTTTCTCGAAAATTTCTTAACCGATTCTGAGTGTTACTTTATCACACATTATAATTTTTATTTTTTTGGCAGTTCCCTTTGAATTTTCAACCGTGAAGACATTCATTAGGAGGGAATTTTGTTTGGAACGTATGGACAAATTATGTGTATGTATAATGTCACTGCCAATTACATTGTCTAGAAACAATAAATATATTTGTTTGTATATATAAGGGACTTATGCGTTAAAATGTTCTTAATCTAATTTTAAAGATCTGCTGCTGCTTTGGAGAGGAAACAAATCGAAGACATGTCGTTGATGGTGTCGAAACATATTACCTAGGAGGAAATACACATTCCGATTTTTCAGATGTCATATCTACTAAAATGAATGATGCGAAGACAAAAGGTAAGCATCAATCTGAAATTGTAATACTACAGATACCGAAAGTAACGTAAAGAATTTTTAACTATTTTTCAGGGAAGAAAATGAATTAGAAGAACGTGGGCATAAATATGTAATGATTACATCGGGAGAAATTTCTTTGGAGACATCAATATGGTGGAAAGGTAGGTATAATCATTAGAATTCTAATAAGTAAAGTTTGGTATTGCTTGACCATGTTGGAGAACATTGTAATTTCAAAACTAACCCTGCTTTTCTTCTTTTCTTAGAAATTCTTGATATCTTGGAATAAATTCGTAAAAGATTGAAGTAATTCCCAAGGTAGAAAAAGAGTTTCCTTCATATTAATTTTTGGAGTTTCAACTATGAACCACATGAGAATTTTATAAAAGCTGTTTCTCTAAAAATTCAGGTATTTTGTTCGTTTTAATAAACAATTTGCAATTATCATTAAATACTACAACAAAGTACATGAAATGATATTTGTAAAATATATTTCTTCTTAGGGAGAGAAAATTGTCATATATAAACTGAAAGAAAGAAGATTGGAGAACAGACAGAAGCATCTTTTACGGACTGAAAGGATTTTTTTGGAAAAAAATGCTTGCTTTATACGTTGAATGGAGTGATGACAGAGAGAAAGTATAAGGATTTTAAATATAGAAAAAAATCAGGCGCTTTCCGAAGATACGAAAGGATTGTTTCCAACCAAAGTCTTCTGAAAGGAGACTTTCCGTGAACAAATCTGAAGATTGTGGTCAATATCTAATACTTGCTATTTTTGTACGTTAATTTTTTCACAAAAGTAAGTAATTAAATGACACTGAAAGAGTTTATAAGACGACATAGTACTGGAGAAGAAAGACTAACGAAATTTTTACATTGGTACAGTGATCTGTAGTTGGACAACCTCTGAGAAAAGGAGAAGGAGTACCGAACAAAAAGACATCACGTTGTTTGATTGCGACAAAAAGGTACTATCATAGATCTTAAAAGTTAACAGATTAGGAATTTTTTATCGAAAACTTCTTAGCCGATTCTGTGTATTACTTTATCACACATTATAATTACTTTTTTTTTTGGCAGTTCCCTTTGAATTTTAGACCGGGATGACATTCATTAGGAGGGAATTTTGTTTGGAATGTATGGACAAAATATTTGTACGTATAATTTCACTGCCATTTACATTTTCGAGTAACAATAGATTTATGTGTTTGCAAAAAGAAGGTGCTTATGCTTTCATATGTTCTTAATCTAATTTTGCAGATCTGCTGCTGCTTTGGAGAGGAAACAAATCGAAGACATGTCGTTGATGGTGTCGAAGCATATTACCTAGGAGGAAATACACATTCCGATTTTCAGATGTCATATCTACTAAAATGAAAGATGCGAAGACAAAAGGTAAGCATCAATCTGAAATTGTAATACTATATGTACCGAAAGTAACGTAAAGAGTTTTTAACTATTTTTCAGGGAAGAAAAAGAATTAGAAGAACGTGGGCATAAATATGTAATGATTACATCGGGAGAAATTTCTTTGGAGACATCAATATCGTGGAAAGGTATGTATAATCATTAGAATTCTAATAAGTAAAGTTTGGTATTGCATTGACCATGTTGGAGAACATTGTAATTTCAAAACTAACCCTGCTTTTCTTCTTTTCTTAGAAATTCTTGATATCTTGGAATGAGTTCGTAAAAGATTGAAGTAAATCCAAAGGTAGAAAAAGAGTTTCCTTCATAATAATTTTTGGAGTTTCAACTATGTACCACATGAGAATTTTATAAAAGCTGTTTCTCTAAAAATTCAGGTATTTTGTTCGTTTTAATAAACAATTTGCAATTATCATTAAATACTACAACAAAGTGCATGAAATGATATTTGTAAAATATATTTCTTCTTAGGGAGAGAAAATTGTCATATATAAACTGAAAGAAAGAAGATTGGAGAACAGACAGAAGCATCTTTTACGGACTGAAAGGATTTTTTTGGAAAAAAATGCTTGCTTTATACGTTGAATGGAGTGATGACAGAGAGAAAGTATAAGGATTTTAAATATAGAAAAAAATCAGGCGCTTTCCGAAGATACGAAATTATTGTTTCCAACCAAAGTCTTCTGAAAGGAGACTTTCCGTGAACAAATCTGAAGATTGTGGTCAATATCTAATACTTGCTATTTCTGTACGTTAATTTTTTCGCAAAAGTAAGTAATTAAATGACACTGAAAGAGTTTATAAGACGACATAGTACTGGAGAAGAAAGACTAACGAAATTTTTACTTTGGTACAGTGATCTGTAGTTGGACAACCTCTGAGAAAAGGAGAAGGAGTACCGAACAAAAAGACATCACCTTGTTTGATTGCGACAAAAAGGTACTATCATAGATCTTAAAAGTTAACAGATTAGGAATTTTTTATCGAAAACTTGTTAGCCGATTCTGTGTATTACTTTATCACACATTATAATTACTTTTTTTTTTGGCAGTTCCCTTTGAATTTTAGACCGGGATGTCATTCATTAGGAGGGAATTTTGTTTGGAATGTATGGACAAAATATTTGTACGTATAATTTCACTGCCATTTACATTTTCGAGTAACAATAGATTTATATGTTTGCAAAAAGAAGGTGCTTATGCTTTCATATGTTCTTAATCTAATTTTGCAGATCTGCTGCTGCTTTGGAGAGGAAAAAAATTGAAGACATGTCGTTGATGGTATCAAAGCATATTACCTAGGAGGAAATGCACATTCCGATTTTTCAGATGTCATACCTACTAAAATGAAAGATGCGAAGACAAAAGGTAAGTATCAATCTGTAAATGTAATAATATAGATGCTGAAAGTAACGTAAACAGTTTTTAAGTCTTTTTCAGGGAAGAAATAGAATTAGAAGAGCGTGGGCATGAATATGTAATGATTACATCGAGAGAAACTTATATGGAGACATCAGTATGAAGGAAAGGTATGTATAATCCTTAGAATTCTAATATGTAAATTTTGGCATTACATTGACCATGTTGGAAAACATTGTTATTTCAAAACTAATCCTGCTTTTCTTCTTTTCTTAGAAATTCTTGATATCTTGGAATGAGTTCGTAAAAGATTGAAGTAATTCCCAAGGTAGAAAAAGAGTTTCCTTCATATTAATTTTTGGAGTTTCAACTATGAACCACATGAGAATTTATAAAAGCTGTTTCTCTAAAAATTCAGGTATTTTGTTCGTTTTAATAAACAATTTGCAATTATCATTAAATACTACAGCAAAGAACATGAAATGATATTTGTAAAATATATTTCTTCTTAGGGAGAGATAATTGTCATATATAAACTGAAAGAAAGAAGATTGGAGAACAGACAGAAGCATCTTTTACGGACTGAAAGGATTTTTTTGGAAAACAATGCTTGCTTTATACGTTGAATGGAGTGATGACAGAGAGAAAGTATAAGGATTTTAAATATAGAAAAAAATCAGGCGCTTTCCGAAGATACGAAAGGATTGTTTCCAACCAAAGTCTTCTGAAAGGAGACTTTCCGTGAACAAATCTGAAGATTGTGGTCAATATCTAATACTTGCTACTTCTGTACGTTAATTTTTTCGCAAAAGTAAGTAATTAAATGACACTGAAAGAGTTTATAAGACGACATAGTACTGGAGAAGAAAGACTAACGAAATTTTTACTTTGGTACAGTGATCTGTAGTTGGACAACCTCTGAGAAAAGGAGAAGGAGTACCGAACAAAAAGACATCACCTTGTTTGATTGCGACAAAAAGGTACTATCATAGATCTTAAAAGTTAACAGATTAGGAATTTTTTATCGAAAACTTGTTAGCCGATTCTGTGTATTACTTTATAACACATTATAATTACTTTTTTTTTTGTCAGTTCCCTTTCAATTTTAGACCGGGATGACATTCATTAGGAGGGAATTTTGTTTGGAATGTATGGACAAAATATTTGTACGTATAATTTCACTGCCATTTACATTTTCGAGAAACAATAGATTTATATGTTTGCAAAAAGAAGGTGCTTATGCTTTCATATGTTCTTAATCTAATTTTGCAGATCTGGCGCTGTTTTGGAGAGGAAAAAAATTGAAGATATGTCGTTGATGGTATCAAAGCATATTACCTAGGAGGATGTGCACATTCCGATTTTTCAGATGTCATACCTACTAAAATGAAAGATGCGAAGACAAAAGGTAAGTATCTATCTGTAAATGTAATAATATAGATGCTGAAAGTAACGTAAAGAGTTTTTAAGTCTTTTTCAGGGAAGAAATTAAATTAGAAGAGCGTGGGCATGAATTTGTAATGATTACATCGAGAGAAACTTCTATGGAGACATCACTATGATGGAAAGGTATGTATAATCCTTAGAATTCTGATATGCAAATTTTGGCATTGCATTGACCTTGTTGGAAAACATTGTTATTTCAAAACTAATCCTGCTTTTCTTCTTTTCTTAGAAATTCTTGATAACTTGGAATGAGTTCGTAAAAGATTGAAGTAATTCCCAAGGTAGAAAAAGAGTTTCCTTCATATTAATTTTTGGATTTACAACTATGAACCACATGAGAATTTAATAAAAGCCTGTCTATCTGAAAACTCAGGTATTTTGTTCGTTTTAATAAACAATTTGCAATTATAATTAAAAACTACTTCAAAGTACATGAAATGATATTTGTAAAATATATTTCTTCTTAGGGAGAGAAAATTCTCATATATAAATTGAAAGAAAGAACATAGAAGATCAGGCAGAAGCTTCTTTTACGGAATGAATTTATTTGTGTGAAAAAATGCTTGTTTCATACATTGAAAGGAGTGATAATAGAGACAAAGTATAAGGATTTTAAATTTAGAACAAATTAGATGCTTTCCGAAGAAAGGAAAGGATTGTTTCCAACCAAAGTCTTTTGAAAGGAGACTTCCTGTGAAAGAATGTGAAGATTGTGAGCAAAATCTAATACGTGCTCTTTTTGTATGTTAATTTTTTCGCAAAAGTAAGTAATTAAATGACACTGAAAGAGTTTATAAGACGATATAGTACTGGACAAGAAAGACTAACGAAATTTTTACTTTGGTACAGTGATCTGTAGTTGGACAACCTCTGAGAAAAGGAGAAGGAGTACCGAACAAAAAGACATCACCTTGTTTGATTGCGACAAAAAGGTACTATCATAGATCTTAAAAGTTAACAGATTAGGAATTTTTTATCGAAAACTTGTTAGCCGATTCTGTGTATTACTTTATAACACATTATAATTACTTTTTTTTTTGTCAGTTCCCTTTCAATTTTAGACCGGGATGACATTCATTAGGAGGGAATTTTGTTTGGAATGTATGGACAAAATATTTGTACGTATAATTTCATTGCCATTTACATTTTCGAGAAACAATAGATTTATATGTTTGCAAAAAGAAGGTGCTTATGCTTTCATATGTTCTTAATCTAATTTTGCAGATCTGGCGCTGCTTTGGAGAGGAAAAAAATTGAAGATATGTCGTTGATGGTATCAAAGCATATTACGTAGGAGGATGTGCACATTCCGATTTTTCAGATGTCATACCTACTAAAATGAAAGATGCGAAGACAAAAGGTAAGTATCTATCTGTAAATGTAATAATATAGATGCTGAAAGTAACGTAAAGAGTTTTTAAGTCTTTTTCAGGGAAGAAATAGAATTAGAAGAGCGTGGGCATGAATTTGTAATGATTACATCGAGAGAAACTTCTATGGAGACATCACTATGATGGAAAGGTATGTATAATCCTTAGAATTCTGATATGCAAATTTTGGCATTGCATTGACCTTGTTGGAAAACATTGTTATTTCAAAACTAATCCTGCTTTTCTTCTTTTCTTAGAAATTCTTGATAACTTGGAATGAGTTCGTAAAAGATTGAAGTAATTCCCAAGGTAGAAAAAGAGTTTCCTTCATATTAATTTTTGGATTTACAACTATGAACCACATGAGAATTTAATAAAAGCCTGTCTATCTGAAAACTCAGGTATTTTGTTCGTTTTAATAAACAATTTGCAATTATAATTAAAAACTACTTCAAAGTACATGAAATGATATTTGTAAAATATATTTCTTCTTAGGGAGAGAAAATTCTCATATATAAATTGAAAGAAAGAACATAGAAGATCAGGCAGAAGCTTCTTTTACGGAATGAATTTATTTGTGTGAAAAAATGCTTGTTTCATACATTGAAAGGAGTGATAATAGAGACAAAGAATAAGGATTTTAAATTTAGAACAAATTAGATGCTTTCCGAAGAAAGGAAAGGATTGTTTCCAACCAAAGTCTTTTGAAAGGAGACTTCCTGTGAAAGAATGTGAAGATTGTGAGCAAAATCTAATACGTGCTCTTTTTGTATGTTAATTTTTTCGCAAAAGTAAGTAATTAAATGACACTGAAAGAGTTTATAAGACGATATAGTACTGGAGAAGAAAGACTAACGAAATTTTTACTTTGGTACAGTGATCTGTAGTTGGACAACCTCTGAGAAAAGGAGAAGGAGTACCGAACAAAAAGACATCATCTTGTTTGATTGCGACAAAAAGGTACTATCATAGATCTTAAAAGTTAACAGATTAGGAATTTTTTATCGAAAACTTGTTAGCCGAGTCTGTGTATTACTTTATCAGACATTATAATTACTTTTTTTTTTGGCAGTTCCCTTTGAATTTTAGACCGGGATGACATTCATTAGGAGGGAATTTTGTTTGGAATGTATGGACAAAATATTTGTACGTATAATTTCACTGCCATTTACATTTTCGAGTAACAATAGATTTATGTGTTTGCAAAAAGAAGGTGCTTATGCTTTCATATGTTCTTAATCTAATTTTGCAGATCTGCTGCTGCTTTGGAGAGGAAACAAATTGAAGACATGTCGTTGATTGTATCAAAGCATATTACCTAGGAGGAAATGCACATTCCGATTTTTCAGATGTCATACCTACTAAAATGAAAGATGTGAAGACAAAAGGTAAGTATCAATCTGTAAATGTAATAATATAGATGCTGAAAGTAACGTAAACAGTTTTTAAGTCTTTTTCAGGGAAGAAATAGAATTAGAAGAGCGTGGGCATGAATATGTAATGATTACATCGAGAGAAACTTCTATGGAGACATCAGTATGATGGAAAGGTATGTATAATCCTTAGAATTCTAATAAGTAAAGTTTGGTATTGCATTGACCATGTTGGAGAACATTGTAATTTCAAAACTAACCCTGCTTTTCTTCTTTTCTTAGAAATTCTTGATATCTTGGAATGAGTTCGTAAAAGATTGAAGTAATTCCCAAGGTAGAAAAAGAGTTTCCTACATATTAATTTTTGGATTTACAACTATGAACCACATGAGAATTTAATAAAAGCCTGTCTATCTGAAAACTCAGGTATTTTGTTCGTTTTAATAAACAATTTGCAATTATCATTAAAAACTACTTCAAAGTACATGAAATGATATTTGTAAAATATATTTCTTCTTAGGGAGAGAAAATTCTCATATATAAATTGAAAGAAAGAACATAGGAGATCAGGCAGAAGCTTCATTTACGGAATGAATTTATTTGTGTGAAAAAATGCTTGTTTCATACATTGAAAGGAGTGATAATAGAGACAAAGTATAAGGATTTTAAATTTAGAACAAATTAGATGCTTTCCGAAGAAAGGAAAGGATTGTTTCCAACCAAAGTCTTTTGAAAGGAGACTTCCTGTGAAAAAATGTGAAGATTGTGAGCAAAATCTAATACGTGCTCTTTTTGTATGTTAAGTTTTTCGCAAAAGTAAGTAATGAAATGTCTTTGAAAGAGTTTATAAAACGACATAGTACTGTAAAAGAAAGACTAATGAAATTTTTACTTTGGTACAGAGATCTCAAGTTGAACAAACTATGAAGAAAGAAGAGAGAATACAGAATAAAAAGATATGACCATGTTTGATTGCGACAAAAAGGTACTATGTTAGATTTTAAAATTTAACTGATTAGGAATTTTTTCTCGAAAATTTCTTAACCGATTCTGAGTGTTACTTTATCACACATTATAATTTTTATTTTTTTTGGCAGTTCCCTTTGAATTTTCAACCGTGAAGACATTCATTAGGAGGGAATTTTGTTTGGAACGTATGGACAAATTATGTGTATGTATAATGTCACTGCCAATTACATTGTCTAGAAACAATAGATATATTTGTTTGTATATATAAGGGGCTTATGCGTTAAAATGTTCTTAATCTAATTTTGCAGATCTGCTGCTGCTTTGGAGAGGAAACAAATCGAAGACATGTCGTTGATGGTGTCGAAGCATATTACCTAGGAGGAAATACACATTCCGATTTTTCAGATGTCATATCTACTAAAATGAAAGATGCGAAGACAAAAGGTAAGCATCAATCTGAAATTGTAATACTACAGATACCGAAAGTAACGTAAAGAATTTTTAACTATTTTTCAGGGAAGAAAATGAATTAGAAGAACGTGGGCATAAATATGTAATGATTACATCGGGAGAAATTTCTTTGGAGACATCAATATGGTGGAAAGGTATGTATAATCATTAGAATTCTAATAAGTAAAGTTTGGTATTGCATTGACCATGTTGGAGAACATTGTAATTTCAAAACTAACCCTGCTTTTCTTCTTTTCTTAGAAATTCTTGATATCTTGGAATGAGTTCGTAAAAGATTGAAGTAAATCCAAAGGTAGAAAAAGAGTTTCCTTCATATTAATTTTTGGAGTTTCAACTATGAACCACATGAGAATTTTATAAAAGCTGTTTCTCTAAAAATTCAGGTATTTTGTTCGTTTTAATAAACAATTTGCAATTATCATTAAATACTACAACAAAGTACATGAAATGATATTTGTAAAATATATTTCTTCTTAGGGAGAGAAAATTGTCATATATAAACTGAAAGAAAGAAGATTGGAGAACAGACAGAAGCATCTTTTACGGACTGAAAGGATTTTTTTGGAAAAAAATGCTTGCTTTATACGTTGAATGGAGTGATGACAGAGAGAAAGTATAAGGATTTTAAATATAGAAAAAAATCAGGCGCTTTCCGAAGATACGAAATGATTGTTTCCAACCAAAGTCTTCTGAAAGGAGACTTTCCGTGAACAAATCTGAAGATTGTGGTCAATATCTAATACTTGCTATTTCTGTACGTTAATTTTTTCGCAAAAGTAAGTAATTAAATGACACTGAAAGAGTTTATAAGACGACATAGTACTGGAGAAGAAAGACTAACGAAATTTTTACTTTGGTACAGTGATCTGTAGTTGGACAACCTCTGAGAAAAGGAGAAGGAGTACCGAACAAAAAGACATCACCTTGTTTGATTGCGACAAAAAGGTACTATCATAGATCTTAAAAGTTAACAGATTAGGAATTTTTTATCGAAAACTTGTTAGCCGATTCTGTGTATTACTTTATCAGACATTATAATTACTCTTTTTTTTTGGCAGTTCCCTTTGAATTTTAGACCGGGATGACATTCATTAGGAGGGAATTTTGTTTGGAATGTATGGACAAAATATTTGTACGTATAATTTCACTGCCATTTACATTTTCGAGTAACAATAGTTTTATGTGTTTGCAAAAAGAAGGTGCTTATGCTTTCATATGTTCTTAATCTAATTTTGCAGATCTGCTGCTGCTTTGGAGAGGAAAAAAATTGAAGACATGTCGTTGATTGTATCAAAGCATATTACCTAGGAGGAAATGCACATTCCGATTTTTCAGATGTCATACCTACTAAAATGAAAGATGCGAAGACAAAAGGTAAGTATCAATCTGTAAATGTAATAATATAGATGCTGAAAGTAACGTAAACAGTTTTTAAGTCTTTTTCAGGGAAGAAATAGAATTAGAAGAGCGTGGGCATGAATATGTAATGATTACATCGAGAGAAACTTCTATGGAGACATCAGTATGATGGAAAGGTATGTATAATCCTTAGAATTCTAATAAGTAAAGTTTGGTATTGCATTGACCATGTTGGAGAACATTGTAATTTCAAAACTAACCCTGCTTTTCTTCTTTTCTTAGAAATTCTTGATATCTTGGAATGAGTTCGTAAAAGATTGAAGTAATTCCCAAGGTAGAAAAAGAGTTTCCTACATATTAATTTTTGGATTTACAACTATGAACCACATGAGAATTTAATAAAAGCTGTTTCTCTAAAAATTCAGGTATTTTGTTCGTTTTAATAAACAATTTGCAATTATCATTAAATACTACAACAAAGTACATGAAATGATATTTGTAAAATATATTTCTTCTTAGAGAGAGAAAATTGTCATATATAAACTGAAAGAAAGAAGATTGGAGAACAGACAGAAGCATCTTTTACGGACTGAAAGGATTTTTTTGGAAAAAAATGCTTGCTTTATACGTTGAATGGAGTGATGACAGAGAGAAAGTATAAGGATTTTAAATATAGAAAAAAATCAGGCGCTTTCCGAAGATACGAAAGGATTGTTTCCAACCAAAGTCTTCTGAAAGGAGACTTTCCGTGAACAAATCTGAAGATTGTGGTCAATATCTAATACTTGCTATTTCTGTACGTTAATTTTTTCGCAAAAGTAAGTAATTAAATGACACTGAAAGAGTTTATAAGACGACATAGTACTGGAGAAGAAAGACTAACGAAATTTTTACTTTGGTACACTGATCTGTAGTTGGACAAACTCTGTGAAAAGGTGAAGGAGTACCGAACAAAAAGACATCACCTTGTTTGATTGCGACAAAAACGTACTATCATAGATCTTAAAAGTTAACAGATTAGGAATTTTTTATCGAAAACTTGTTAGCCGATTCTGTGTATTACTTTATCACACATTATAATTACTTTTTTTTTTTGGCAGTTCCCTTTGAATTTTAGACCGGGATGACATTCATTAGGAGGGAATTTTGTTTGGAATGTATGGACAAAATATTTGTACGTATAATTTCACTGCCATTTACATTTTCGAGAAACAATAGATTTATGTGTTTGCAAAAAGAAGGTGCTTATGCTTTCATATGTTCTTAATCTAATTTTGCAGATCTGCTGCTGCTTTGGAGAGGAAAAAAATTGAAGACATGTCGTTGATTGTATCAAAGCATATTACCTAGGAGGAAATGCACATTCCGATTTTTCAGATGTCATACCTACTAAAATGAAAGATGCGAAGACAAAAGGTAAGTATCAATCTGTAAATGTAATAATATAGATGCTGAAAGTAACGTAAACAGTTTTTAAGTCTTTTTCAGGGAAGAAATAGAATTAGAAGAGCGTGGGCATGAATATGTAATGATTACATCGAGAGAAACTTCTATGGAGACATCAGTATGATGGAAAGGTATGTATAATCCTTAGAATTCTAATATTTAAATTTTAGCATTACATTGACCATGTTGGAATACATTGTTATTTCAAAACTAATCCTGCTTTTCTTCTTTTCGTAGAAATTCTTGATATCTTGGAATGAGTTCGTAAAAGATTGAAGTAATTCCCAAGGTAGAAAAAGAGTTTCCTTCATATTAATTTTTGGATTTACAACTATGAACCACATGAGAATTTAATAAAAGCCTGTCTATCTGAAAACTCAGGTATTTTGTTCGTTTTAATAAACAATTTGCAATTATCATTAAAAACTACTTCAAAGTACATGAAATGATATTTGTAAAATATATTTCTTCTTAGGGAGAGAAAATTCTCATATATAAATTGAAAGAAAGAACATAGGAGATCAGGCAGAAGCTTCATTTACGGAATGAATTTATTTGTGTGAAAAAATGCTTGTTTCATACATTGAAAGGAGTGATAATAGAGACAAAGTATAAGGATTTTAAATTTAGAACAAATTAGATGCTTTCCGAAGAAAGGAAAGGATTGTTTCCAACCAAAGTCTTTTGAAAGGAGACTTCCTGTGAAAGAATGTGAAGATTGTGAGCAAAATCTAATACGTGCTCTTTTTGTATGTTAAGCTTTTCGCAAAAGTAAGTAATGAAATGTCTCTGAAAGAGTTTATAAAACGACATAGTACTGTAAAAGAAAGACTAATGAAATTTTTTCTTTGGTACAGAGATCTCAAGTTGAACAAACTATGAAGAAAGAAGAGAGAATACAGAATAAAAAGATATGACCATGTTTGATTGCGACAAAAAGGTACTATGTTAGATTTTAAAATTTAACTGATTAGGAATTTTTTCTCGAAAATTTCTTAACCGATTCTGAGTGTTACTTTATCACACATTATAATTTTTATTTTTTTTGGCAGTTCCCTTTGAATTTTCAACCGTGAAGACATTCCTTAGGAGGGAATTTTGTTTGGAACGTATGGACAAATTATGTGTATGTATAATGTCACTGCCAATTACATTGTCTAGAAACAATAGATATATTTGTTTGTATATATAAGGGGCTTATGCGTTAAAATGTTCTTAATCTAATTTTGCAGATCTGCTGCTGCTTTGGAGAGGAAACAAATCGAAGACATGTCGTTGATGGTGTCGAAGCATATTACCTAGGAGGAAATACACATTCCGATTTTTCAGATGTCATATCTACTAAAATGAAAGATGCGAAGACAAAAGGTAAGCATCAATCTGAAATTGTAATACTACAGATACCGAAAGTAACGTAAAGAATTTTTAACTATTTTTCAGGGAAGAAAATGAATTAGAAGAACGTGGGCATAAATATGTAATGATTACATCGGGAGAAATTTCTTTGGAGACATCAATATGGTGGAAAGGTATGTATAATCATTAGAATTCTAATAAGTAAAGTTTGGTATTGCATTGACCATGTTGGAGAACATTGTAATTTCAAAACTAACCCTGCTTTTCTTCTTTTCTTAGAAATTCTTGATATCTTGGAATGAGTTCGTAAAAGATTGAAGTAAATCCAAAGGTAGAAAAAGAGTTTCCTTCATATTAATTTTTGGAGTTTCAACTATGAACCACATGAGAATTTTATAAAAGCTGTTTCTCTAAAAATTCAGGTATTTTGTTCGTTTTAATAAACAATTTGCAATTATCATTAAATACTACAACAAAGTACATGAAATGATATTTGTAAAATATATTTCTTCTTAGGGAGAGAAAATTGTCATATATAAACTGAAAGAAAGAAGATTGGAGAACAGACAGAAGCATCTTTTACGGACTGAAAGGATTTTTTTGGAAAAAAATGCTTGCTTTATACGTTGAATGGAGTGATGACAGAGAGAAAGTATAAGGATTTTAAATATAGAAAAAAATCAGGCGCTTTCCGAAGATACGAAAGGATTGTTTCCAACCAAAGTCTTCTGAAAGGAGACTTTCCGTGAACAAATCTGAAGATTGTGGTCAATATCTAATACTTGCTATTTCTGTACGTTAATTTTTTCGCAAAAGTAAGTAATTAAATGACACTGAAAGAGTTTATAAGACGACATAGTACTGGAGAAGAAAGACTAACGAAATTTTTACTTTGGTACACTGATCTGTAGTTGGACAAACTCTGTGAAAAGGTGAAGGAGTACCGAACAAAAAGACATCACCTTGTTTGATTGCGACAAAAACGTACTATCATAGATCTTAAAAGTTAACAGATTAGGAATTTTTTATCGAAAACTTCTTAGCCGATTCTGTGTATTACTTTATCACACATTATAATTACTTTTTTTTTTGGCAGTTCCCTTTGAATTTTAGACCGGGATGACATTCATTAGGAGGGAATTTTGTTTGGAATGTATGGACAAAATATTTGTACGTATAATTTCACTGCCATTTACATTTTCGAGAAACAATAGATTTATGTGTTTGCAAAAAGAAGGTGCTTATGCTTTCATATGTTCTTAATCTAATTTTGCAGATCTGCTGCTGCTTTGGAGAGGAAAAAAATTGAAGACATGTCGTTGATGGTATCAAAGCATATTACTTAGGAGGAAATGCGCATTCCAATTTTTCAGATGTCATATCTACTAAAATGAAAGATGCGAAGACAAAAGGTAAGTATCAATCTGTAAATGTAATAATATAGATGCTGAAAGTAACGTAAACAGTTTTTAAGCCTTTTTCAGGGAAGAAATAGAATTAGAAGAGCGTGGGCATGAATATGTAATGATTACATCTAGAGAAACTTCTATGGAGACATCAGTATGATGGAAAGGTATGTATAATCCTTAGAATTCTAATATTTAAATTTTAGCATTACATTGACCATGTTGGAAAACATTGTTATTTCAAAACTACTCCTGCTTTTCTTCTTTTCGTAGAAATTCTTGATATCTTGGAATGAGTTCGTAAAAGATTGAAGTAATTCCCAAGGTAGAAAAAGAGTTTCCTTCATATTAATTTTTGGATTCACAACTATGAACCACATGAGAATTTAATAAAAGCCTGTCTATCTGAAAACTCAGGTATTTTGTTCGTTTTAATAAACAATTTGCAATTATCATTAAAAACTACTTCAAAGTACATGAAAGGATATTTGTAAAATATATTTCTTCTTAGGGAGAGAAAATTCTCATATATAAATTGAAAGAAAGAACATAGGAGATCAGGCAGAAGCTTCTTTTCCGGAATGAATTTATTTGTGTGAAAAAATGCTTGCTTCATACATTGAAAGGAGTGATAATAAAGACAAAGTATAAGGGTTTTAAATTTAGAACAAATTAGATGCTTTCCGAAGAAAGGAAAGGATTGTTTCCAATAAAAGTCTTTTGAAAGGAGACTTCCTGTGAAAAAATGTGAAGATTGTGAGCAAAATCTAATACGTGCTCCTTTTGTATGTTAAGTTTTTCGCAAAAGTAATTAATGAAATGTCTCTCAAAGAGTTTATAAAACGACATAGTACTGTAAAGGAAAGACTAATGAAATTTTTACTTTGGTACAGAGATATCAAGTTGGACAAATTAAGAAGAAAGAAGAGAGAATACAGAATAAAAAGTCATGACCATGTTTGATTGCGACAAAAAGGTACTCTGTTAGATCTTAAAATTTAACCGATTAGGAATTTTTTCTCGAAAATTTGTTAACCGTTTCTGTGTGTTACTTTATCACACATTATAATTTTTATTTTTTTGGCAGTTCCCTTTGAATTTTCGAAAGTCAAGACATTCATTAGGAGGGAATTTGTTTCGAACGTATGGACAAATTATGTGTACGTATAATGTCACTGCCAATTACATTGTCTAGAAACAATAGATATATTTACCTAGGAGGAAATGCACATTTCGATTTTTCAGATGTCATAACTACTAAAATAAAAGATGCGAAGACAAAAGGTAAGTATCAATCTGTAAATGTAATAATATAGATGCTGAAAGTAACGTAAAGAGTTTTTAAGTCTTTTTCAGGGAAGAAATAGAAATAGAAGAGCGTGGGCATGAATTTGTAATGATTACATCGAGAGAAACTTCTATGGAGACATCAGTATGATGGAAAGGTATGTATAATCCTTAGAATTCTGATATGTAAATTTTGGCATTTCATTGACCATGTTGGAAAACATTGTTATTTCAAAACTAATCCTGCTTTTCTTCTTTTCGTAGAAATTCTTGATATCTTGGAATGAGTTCGTAAAAGATTGAAGTAATTCCCAAGGTAGAAAAAGAGTTTCCTTCATATTAATTTTTGGATTTACAACTATGAACCACATGAGAATTTAATAAAAGCCTGTCTATCTGAAAACTCAGGTATTTTGATCGTTTTAATAAACAATTTGCAATTATCATTAAAAACTACTTCAAAGTACATGAAAGGATATTTGTAAAATATATTTCTTCTTAGGGAGAGAAAATTCTCATATATAAATTGAAAGAAAGAACATAGGAGATCAGGCAGAAGCTTCTTTTCCGGAATGAATTTATTTGTGTGAAAAAATGCTTGCTTCATACATTGAAAGGAGTGATAATAAAGACAAAGTATAAGGGTTTTAAATTTAGAACAAATTAGATGCTTTCCGAAGAAAGGAAAGGATTGTTTCCAATAAAAGTCTTTTGAAAGGAGACTTCCTGTGAAAAAATGTGAAGATTGTGAGCAAAATCTAATACGTGCTCCTTTTGTATGTTAAGTTTTTCGCAAAAGTAAGTAATGAAATGTCTCTCAAAGAGTTTATAAAACGACATAGTACTGTAAAGGAAAGACTAATGAAATTTTTACTTTGGTACAGAGATATCAAGTTGGACAAATTAAGAAGAAAGAAGAGAGAATACAGAATTAAAAGTCATGACCATGTTTGATTGCGACAAAAAGGTACTCTGTTAGATCTTAAAATTTAACCGATTAGGAATTTTTTCTCGAAAATTTGTTAACCGTTTCTGTGTGTTACTTTATCACACATTATAATTTTTATTTTTTTGGCAGTTCCCTTTGAATTTTCGAAAGTCAAGACATTCATTAGGAGGGAATTTGTTTCGAACGTATGGACAAATTATGTGTACGTATAATGTCACTGCCAATTACATTGTCTAGAAACAATAGATATATTTACCTAGGAGGAAATGCACATTTCGATTTTTCAGATGTCATACCTACTAAAATGAAAGATGCGAAGACAAAAGGTAAGTATCAATCTGTAAATGTAATAATATAGATGCTGAAAGTAACGTAAAGAGTTTTTAAGTCTTTTTCAGGGAAGAAATAGAATTAGAAGAGCGTGGGCATGAATTTGTAATGATTACATCGAGAGAAACTTCTATGGAGACATCACTATCATGGAAAGGTATGTATAATCCTTAGAATTCTGATATGTAAATTTTGGCATTTCATTGACCATGTTGGAAAACATTGTTATTTCAAAACTAATCCTGCTTTTCTTCTTTTCTTAGAAATTCTTGATATCTTGGAATGAGTTCGTAAAAGATTGAAGTAATTCCCAAGGTAGAAAAAGAGTTTCCTTCATATTAATTTTTGGATTTACAACTATGAACCACATGAGAATTTAATAAAAGCCTGTCTATCTGAAAACTCAGGTATTTTGTTCGTTTTAATAAACAATTTGCAATTATCATTAAAAACTACTTCAAAGTACATGAAATGATTTTTGTAAAATATATTTCTTCTTAGGGAGAGAAAATTCTCATATATAAATTGAAAGAAAGAACATAGGAGATTAGGCAGAAGCTTCTTTTACGGAATGAATTTATTTGTGTGAAAAAATGCTTGTTTCATACATTGAAAGGAGTGATAATAGAGACAAAGTATAAGGATTTTAAATTTAGAACAAATTAGATGCTTTCCGAAGAAAGGAAAGGATTGTTTCCAACCAAAGTCTTTTGAAAGGAGACTTCCTGTGAAAAAATGTGAAGATTGTGAGCAAAATCTAATACGTGCTCTTTTTGTATGTTAAGTTTTTCGCAAAAGTAAGTAATGAAATGTCTCTGAAAGAGTTTATAAAACGACATAGTACTGTAAAAGAAAGACTAATGAAATTTTTACTTTGGTACAGAGATCTCAAGTTGGACAAACTATGAAGAAAGAAGAGAGAATACAGAATAAAAAGATATGACCATGTTTGATTGCGACAAAAAGGTACTATGTTAGATTTTAAAATTTAACTGATTAGGAATTTTTTCTCGGAAATTTCTTAACCGATTCTGAGTGTTACTTTATCACACATTATAATTTTTATTTTTTTTGGCAGTTCCCTTTGAATTTTCAACCGTGAAGACATTCATTAGGAGGGAATTTTGTTTGGAACGTATGGACAAATTATGTGTATGTATAATGTCACTGCCAATTAATTTGTCTAGAAACAATAGATATATTTGTTTGTTTATATAAGGGGCTTATGCGTTAAAATGTTCTTAATCTAATTTTGCAGATCTGCTGCTGCTTTGGAGAGGAAACAAATCGAAGACATGTCGTTGATGGTGTCGAAACATATTACCTAGGAGGAAATACACATTCTGATTTTTCAGATGTCATATCTACTAAAATGAAAGATGCGAAGACAAAAGGTAAGCATCAATCTGATATTGTAATACTATAGATACCGAAAGTAACGTAAAGAGTTTTTAACTATTTTTCAGGGAAGATAAAGAATTAGAAGAACGTGGGCATAAATATGTAATGATTACATCGAGAGAAATTTCTTTCGACACATCAATATGGTGGAAAGGTATGTATAATCTTTAGAATTCTAATAAGTAAAGTTTGGCATTGCATTGACCATGTTGGAGAACATTGTAATTTCAAAACCAACCCTGCTTTTCTTGTTTTCAGAGAAATTCTTGATATCTTGGAATGAGTTCGTAAAAGATTGAAGTAAATCCAAAGGTAGAAAAAGAGTTTCCTTCATATTAATTTTTGGAGTTTCAACTATGAACCACATGAGAATTTTATAAAAGCTGTTTCTCTAAAAATTCAGGTATTTTGTTCGTTTTAATAAACAATTTGCAATTATCATTAAATACTAAAACAAAGTACATGAAATGATATTTGTAAAATATATTTATTCTTAGGGAGAGAAAATTGTCATATATAAACTGAAAGAAAGAAGATTGGAGAACAGACAGAAGCATCTTTTACGGACTGAAAGGATTTTTCTGGAAAAAAAATGCTTGCTTCATACGTTGAATAGAGTGATGACAGAGAGAAAGTATAAGGATTTTAAATATAGAAAAAAATCAGGCGCTTTCCGAAGATACGAAAGGATTGTTTCCAACCAAAGTCTTCTGAAAGGAGACTTTCCGTGAACAAATCTGAAGATTGTGGGCAATATCTAATACTTGCTATTTCTGTACGTTAATTTTTTCGCAAAAGTAAGTAATTAAATGACACTGAAAGAGTTTATAAGACGACATAGTACTGGAGAATAAAGACTAACGAAATTTTTACTTTCGTACAGTGATCTGTAGTTGGACAAACTCTGAGAAAAGGAGAAGGAGTACCGAACAAAAATACATCACCTTCTTTGATTGCGACAAAAAGGTACTATCATAGATCTTAAAAGTTAACAGATTAGGAATTTTTTATCGACAACTTGTTAGCCGATTCTGTGTATTACTTTATCACACATTATAATTACTTTTTTTTTGGCAATTTCCTTAGAATTTTAGACCGGGAATACATTCATTAGGAGGGAATTTTGTTTGGAATGTATGGACAAAATATTCGTACATATAATTTCACTGCCATTTACATTTTCGAGAAACAATAGATTTATGTGTTTGCAAAAAGAAGGTGCTTATGCTTTCATATGTTCTTATTCTAATTTTGCAGATCTGCTGCTGCTTTGGAGAGGAAAAAAATTGAAGACATGTCGTTGATGGTATCAAAGCATATTACCTAGGAGGAAATGCACATTCCGATTTTTCAGATGTCATACCTACTAAAATGAAAGATGCGAAGACAAAAGGTAAGTATCAATCTGTAAATGTAATAATATAGATGCTGAAAGTAACGTAAAGAGTTTTTAAGTCTTTTTCAGGGAAGAAATAGAATTAGAAGAGCGTGGGCATGAATTTGTAATGATTACATCGAGAGAAACTTCTATGGAGACATCAGTATGATGGAAAGGTATGTACAATCCTTAGAATTCTGATAAGTAAATATTGGCATTGAATTGACCATGTTGGAAAACATTGTTATTTCAAAACTAATCCTGCTTTTCTTCTTTTCTTAGAAATTCTTTATATCTTGGAATGAGTTCGTAAGAGATTGAAGTAATTCCCAAGGTAGAAAAAGAGTTTCCTTCATATTAATTTTTGGATTTACAACTATGAACTACATGAGAATTTAATAAAAGCCTCTCTATCTGAAAACTCAGGTATTTTGTTCGTTTTAATAAACAATTTGCAATTATCATTAAAAACTACATCAAAGTACATGAAATGATATTTGTAAAATATATTTCTTCTTAGGGAGAGAAAATTCTCATATATAAATTGAAAGAAAGAACATAGGCGATCAGGCAGAAGCTTCTTTTACGGAATGAATTTATTTGTATGAAAATATGCTTGTTTCATACACTGAAAGGAGTGATAATAGAGACAAAGTATAAGGATTTTAAATTTAGAAAAAATTAGATTCTTTCCGAAGAAAGGAAAGGATTGTTTCCAACCAAAGTCTTTTCAAAGGAGACTTCCTGTGAAAAAATGTGAAGATTGTGAGCAAAATCTAATACGTGCTCTTTTTGTATGTTAAGTTTTTCGCAAAAGTAAGAAATGAAATATTTCTGAAAGAGTTTATAGAACGACATATTACTGTAAAAGAAAGACTAATGAAATTTTTACTTTGGTACAGAGATCTCAAGTTGGACAAACTATGAAGAAAGAAGAGAGAATACAGAATAAAAAGACATGACCATGTTTGATTGCGACAAAAAGGTACTATGTTTGATCTTCAAATTTAACTGATTAGGAATTTTTTCTCGAAAATTTGTTAACCGATTCTGTGTGTTACTTTATCACACATTATAATTTTTATTTTTTTGGCAGTTCCCTTTGAATTTTCGACCGTGAAGACATTCATTAGGAGGGAATTTTGTTTCGAACGTATGGACAAATTATGTGTACGTATAATGTCACTGCCAATTACATTGTCTAGAAACAATAGATAAATTTGTTTGTATATATAAGGGGCTTATGCGTTAAAATGTTCTTAATCTAATTTTGCAGATCTGCTGCTGCTTTGGAGAGGAAACAAATCGAAGACATGTCGTTGATGGTGTCGAAGCATATTACCTAGGAGGAAATACACATTCCGATTTTTCAGATGTCATATCTACTAAAATGAAAGATGCGAAGACAAAAGGTAAGTATCAATCTGAAATTGTAATACTATAGATACCGAAAGTAACGTAAAGAGTTTTTAACTATTTTTCAGGGAAAAAAAAGAATTAGAAGAACGTGGGCATAAATATGTAATGATTACATCGAGAGAAATTTCTTTGGAGACATCAATATGGTGGAAAGGTATGTATAATCCTTAAAATTCTAATAAGTAAATTTTGGCATTGCATTGACCATGTTGGAGAACATTGTTATTTCAAAACTAACCCTGCTTTTCTTCTTTTCTTAGAAATTCTTGATATCTTGGAATGAGTTCGTAAAAGATTGAAGTAAATCCAAAGGTAGAAAAAAAGTTTCATTCATATTAATTTTTGGAGTTTCAACTATGAGCCACATGAGAATTTTATAAAAGCTGTTTCTCTAAAAATTCAGGTATTTTGTTTGTTTTAATAAACAATTTGCAATTATCATTAAATACTACATCATAGTACATGAAATTATATTTGTAAAATATATTTCTTCTTAGGGAGAGAAAATTGTCATATATAAACAGAAAGAAAGAAGATTGGAGAACAGACAGAAGCATCTTTTACGGACTGAAAGAATTGTTATGGAAAAAAATGCTTGCTTCATACGTTGAATGGAGTGATGACAGAGAGAAAGTATAAGGATTTTAAATATAGAAAAAAATCAGGCGCTTTCCGAAGATACGAAAGGATTGTTTCCAACCAAAGTCTTCTGAAAGGAGACTTTCCGTGAACAAATCTGAAGATTGTGGGCAATATCTAATACTTGCTGTTTCTGTACGTTAATTTTTTCGCAAAAGTAAGTAATTAAATGACACTGAAAGAGTTTATAAGCCGACATAGTACTGGAGAAGAAAGACTAACGAAATTTTTACTTTCGTACAGTGATCTGTAGTTGGAGAAACTCTGAGAAAAGGAGAAGAAGTACCGAACAAAAAGACATCACCTTGTTTGATTGCGACAAAAAGGTACTATCATAGATCTTAAAAGTTAACAGATTAGTAATTTTTTATCGTAAACTTGTTAGCCGATTCTGTGTATTACTTTATCACACACTAGCATTATTGCCCGGCGTTGCCCGGGTAGATATATAGATATAAAATTTCTTGCATTCCATCAAAAAAATACTGGGCTGCACTTCCGCTCTTCATGTTCATCTGGCCAGACAGAATGCGCTGAGCACGTTTCTACTGAAATGATATACAAATAATAAGAAAGAAAGAAACTTTGAGCCTGCGGACATTCGTCTGATTTTAAGGTCATTCCCAACCCTCTCTCTCCCGCGCATTGGAATTTGAACCCCCCCCCCTCCGTCATCTTCAAACCACCCCTCTTAACGCAGCTGGTCGAGAGGAATCCACAGGGGGTAGACGCACCTCTATTGGGCACAAAAACATTAAAAAATTAATTTTAAAAAAACTAATTGAGCCCCAAATTTCGCTTTTCCTGATTTAAGTTTCTTGGGTCCAAAACATTAACTGTGCCGAATTTGGTCCCGGTGTGTGAAACAGTCTATGATTCTATAGCGGACAAAAAAACAGACAAGCTCTTTTATATATATATAGATTATAATTGCTTTTTTTTTGCAGTTCCTTTTGAATTTTAGACCGGGATGACATTCATTAGGAGGGAATTTTGTTTGGAATGTATGGACAAAATATTTGTACGTATAATTTCACTGCCATTTACATTTTCGAGAAACAATAGATTTATGTGTTTGCAAAAAGAAGGTGCTTATGCTTTCATATGTTCTTAATCTAATTTTGCAGATCTGCTGCTGCTTTGGAGAGGAAAAATATTGAAGACATGTCGTTGATGGTATCAAAGCATATTACCTAGGAGGAAATGCACATTCCGATTTTTCAGATGTCATACCTACTAAAATGAAAGATGCGAAGACAAAAGGTAAGTATCAATCTGTAAATGTAATAATATAGATACTGAAAGTAACGTAAAGAGTTTTTAAGTCTTTTTCAGGGAAGAAACAGAATTGGAAGAACGTGGGCATGAATATGTAATGATTACATCGAGAGAAACTTCTATGGAGCCATCAATATGATGGAAAGGTATGTATAATCCTTAGAATTCTGATAAGTAAATTTTGGCATTGCATTGACCATGTTGGAAAACATTGTTATTTCAAAACTAATCCTGCTTTTCTTCTTTTCTTAGAAATTCTTGATATCTTGGAATGAGTTCGTAAAAGATTGAAGTAATTCCCAAGGTAGAAAAAGAGTTTCCTTCATATAAATTTTTGGATTTACAACTATGAACCACATGAGAATTTAATAAAAGCCTGTCTATCTGAAAACTCAGGTATTTTGTTCGTTTTAATAAACAATTTGCAATTATCATTAAAACCTACATCAAAGTACATGAAATGATATTTGTAAAATATATTTCTTCTTAGGGAGAGAAAATTCTCATATATAAATTGAAAGAAAGGACATAGGAGATCAGGCAGAAGCTTCTTTTACGGAATGAATTTATTTGTTTGAAAAAATGCTTGCTTCATACATTGAAAGGAGTGATAATAGAGACAAAGTATAAGGATTTTAAATTTAGAACAAATTAGATGCTTTCCGAAGAAAGGAAAGGATTGTTTCCAACCAAAGTCTTTTGAAAGACTTCCTGTGAAAAAATGTGAAGATTGTGAGCAAAATCTAATACGTGCTCTTTTTGTATGTTAAGTTTTTCGCAAAAGTAAGTAATGAAATGTCTCTGAAAGAGTTTATAAAACGACATAGTACTGTAGAAGAAAGACTTATGAAATTTTTACTTTGGTACAGAGATTTGAAGTTGGACAAACTATGAAAAAAGAAGAGAGAATACCGAATAAAAAGACATGACCATGTTGGATTGCGAGAAAAAGGTACTATGCTAGATCTTAAAATTTAACTAATTAGGAATTTTTTCTCGAAAATTTGTTAACCGATTCTGTGTATTACTTTATCAAACATTATAACTATTTTTTTTTGGCAGTTCCCTCTGAATTTTCGACCGTGATGACACTTTTTAGGAGATAATTTTGTTTTGAATGTATGGACAAATTATTTGTAAGTATAATTTCACTGTCACTTAAATTGTCGAGAAAAAAGAGATTTATGTGTTTGGAAAAAGAATGGGAATATGCGTTATTATTTTCTTTATCTTATTTTGCAGATCTGCTGCTGCTTTCGAGAGGAAAAATCTCGAAGACATGTCGTTTATTTTTTCAAAGCATGTTTCCTAGGAGGTAATGCACATTCCTCCTTGCACATTGTAATGCACATTGATTTTTCAGATGTCATATCTATTAAAATGAAAGATACGAAGTCAAAAGGTAAGTACCTTTCTGTAAACGTAATGCTATAGATGTTGAAAGTAACGTAAAGAGTTTTTAGTCTTTTTCAGGGAAGAAAAATAATTAGAAGAACGTAACCCGGAATATGTAGCGATTTCTCCTTGAGAAATTTCTTTCGAGACATCAGTATGATGGAAATGTATGTATAATCCATAGAATTCTATTAAGTAAATTTTAGCATTGCATTGACCATGTTGGAAATCATTGTTTTCCAAATCTAACCCTTTTTTCTTCTTTACTTAGATATGCTTGTTATCTTGGAATGAGTTCGTAACAGATTGAAGTAAATACCGAGATTGAAAAAGAGTTTCCTTGGTATTAATTTTTGGAATTTCAACTACGAACCAGATGAGATTTTATTTAACGCTGTTTCTCTGAAAATTCAGGTATTTTGTCCCCTTTAATAAACAACTTGCATTTATCATGAAATACTTCATCAAAGTACATGAAATGATATTTGTAAAATATTTTTCTTCTTAAAGAGAAAGAATCTGAAAGAAAGAAGATTGCAGAACAGATTGAACTCTTCTTTACGGAGTGAAATTCTTTTTAAGAAAAAATGCTTGCTTTATACGTCGAATGGAGTGATGACAGAGTGTGAGTATAAAGATCATACTTACAGAATAAATGGAGACGCTTTCCGACGATAGTAATGGAATTCTTCCAAACAAAGTCTTGTGAAAGGAAACTTACTCGAGAAAAAAAGTGAACATCATTGCCAAAATCTTATACTTGTGTTTTTGTAGGAAAAGTTTTCGCTTAAGTATGCAGTTTAATGTCATTCTAAGAGTTTATAAGACGATTTATTACTGTGTAATTAATATTGACGAAATAATCCCGTTTGGTTAGGAAATCTGACTAACGAAATTTTTCCTTTTCTAGAGAGATCTGATGTTGGACAAATTCTGAGAAAAAGTGATTGAATACCGAATACATTCCATGAGCATCTTTGATTGCAACATAAATGGTAATATGATAGATCTTAAAATTTGATCGATTATGAATTTTTTCTTGAATATTTGTTAGCCGATTCTATATATATTACTGTTTCATTCGGTCTAATCATTATTTTTTTGGCAGTTCCCTTCGAATTTTAGACTGTGATGACATTCATTAGGAGGGAATTTTTTTACCATATATGGAATTTTAGACTGTTGCGCTATGACTTTACAGATGAAAGGGTCATCAGTCGCTTTTTTCCACGTGCATGCATGACCACGGGGAAAAAGCGACTCGTTCCCCGGACTTATCCCATATGACATTTTTCTGTGGGCTTATTTAATTTCTAAGGTGTATCTAGGTAGATTCTCGAACTTGGCGGCCCTAAAGGACTGTATACTCCGGACTGTGATGAACATTCCTGGCGACATGTTACGCTCGGCCGTTGCGAACGTAGTGTTCAGGATGCAATGTGTCGTCCACCAGGACTGTGGTCACATTGAAGGAGGTAGAAGTGAATTTGCTGCATAAAGTTGTGTTTCATTGAAATTTCTTTGTTATTCATTTGACTGCTTACAACCTTTTTGTTATTCATCCCTTGTCTTTTTTCCCCCAATGCGGCCCAAGATAAAAAAGATATCTTTATAGCTTGTCTTCTGATGGTGGGTACTTCTTCTTCTGACATTTGGCACATGAAGATCCTCGAAGTCCTGCTGACTACTTCTTTACTACGTGAGCACCATTTGTGATGAGCCAGCATTGATCCCTATGAGGGGACATCACGGTGACGACCAAGCCTTATTCGGGATTCGAACCCAAGCCCACAGCATGGAAGAGTAGGACGCTATCCCTTATACCATGTGGGCGACTCATCCCTTATCTTTATAGCCCGAAATATTGGCGCTGCTATCGACTATAGAGTCGTGAATTTGTATTTTGTCTTTTATGCAAATTCTCGGGTACACCGACAACAAAAGCGCCATATCTTTCCCTATCGGGGACTTTTGGAAATAATTTTTTTTGTTGTTGTTCACTAAAACTCTTTCCCATGCCGTCCTTAGTCCCTCAATCAATTTTGGTGGAATTACGGCTGATATATCGCGCTATAGATGGCTCTGAGTAATGTCAGTAATAAAAAAAAACCACCCTGTATGTTGCGTAAAACGCACATGGGGGACCCCGTGGTCATCCCATCACCAATTAAATTGATTAGCTGACGTCCTAGTTGGAACTTGAGGGAGCGAAGAAATAAAAACCACGCAGTGAGTGTTTGGAGTTCTGGCAAGATAATGTAGGCACGTCCACCTCTGGTTAATTGTTCTTTAATTTTTATATTTAACTCTTCGAGTGGAACATCTGCCTCTCAGGCAGCTAGAGTTTCTTTATTCAACGAAGGCCCCTCACCCTTCGACCTTGGGTACTGTGAGTCTACATATGCTTCATTCAACATCTTGTCTTCAGTGTGGATGGGGGATTCCTGACGCCAGCCTTCTATCGTTCAGGTAAAAATTAGATTAATCAGAGTAAAAATTTAAAATCCCAGCCCAATCACTCGATCGACTCACTAAATGCTTTTGTAAAACAAACCGTAATACAACCTGTGATAATTGGTTCTGTTCAACAGAAGCTGGTCAAGAATTAAGGAGAAAAGGTTTGACGATTGTGGCTACCTTGAAATGTAATAAACCACAAATACCCTCTAAATTTCTAGTTAGGAATACCTGGGAAAGAGAGATTCCATATGTATCTGCCTTCCAGGCAGATGTTCCCAAATAAGCGGGAAAAGAATCATGTTCCCGCCGAAGGGTTAACTGTAAAGAATTACAAGATAAAAAGAACTTTAAATATACCACGTTTTTAAATTTTCTGTTGAATCATATAAACTTGACAATTCTATGTATTAATAAATACTTTAAAAAATTTTTTTTGGATGAATTATCCCATCAACTTGAAAGAAAATTATCGGCCTGCACTGTACACATTATGCAAGGATGTACCGTGAACCACGCAGTTCTGTTCCACGAAAAAAATCTTTTCACCAAGGGACAGGCTTACGTCTCATTAAGCCGAGTTAGAACCTTGGAAGAACCGCACATCGAAGAGTTTGCAAGAAGAATGAAAAGACCTCTTATTTCGTCAAATCACAATTTTAATATTTTCCTGCTTAATTATTTTTCACTTGTATTTATTTTTATTTTTCTCCCCTTTTCTCTCTGAATTGCACAAACCTTCACTTTATTATCACTTTTTAGTCATTTCCACTATCCACAGACTTTATAAACTGCTAACTTTTATAATTTATTTTAATTTTTCGCACAACATTTTTCTAAACAAACTAAATTCACTTGTATTCTGTTTTCAAAACCGTCAAACGCCGTTACGCAAAAGTGCAAGCATTGAATTCGATCGAAGCGCCACATTGCGGATTTTTCTGCTTAAAGATGGCTAAAAGTATTAAAATAATGCACTGTCATCGTGTTCTGAGCTATTCTGAAAGTTTCAAATGTCTAGCTAGTCGGGAAGTTAGTTAAAACTCGATTGCAAGATTTGTACTGGACAAACAAGAAAACGAGTTAATAAAAACGTGGTAATAAATATTATTTGTGTATGTTGTTAAAATATGACTAATAATTTCGTGTACCTCATTGTCCCTGTGCCCTAAAAATGAACCTCGGTGCAGAGTGAAAACTACATCGATATATACACCACCACGAGATGTTGATAAGAGTTGGGTTACTCTAGACCTGTAATGCAAGTTTCTCCTATATGTAGTCTGGTACGATTTACCACCTTAACTTTGATGGTTCTTTAACATTTTTTTAATTAATGGACTAAGTTGTTGGAAATGCTTTTATTTTCAACTTCAACAATCAATTATAGTTTTAAATGTGCACACGACGCACCTACGACAACAACAAACTTTGAGGTGAACGAACTCCGACATCAAAATGGTTGCCTTACAAAACAAAAATAGCGCCAACGTGCCACAGAAGCGGTAACACAGTCTATAAACCGTAAAACCAGTTACTTTATCCGAATTAAAATCTGTGCTTAAAATTAATCGGCATAAAACCGCATCGTTTTTCACGTAATTCCTCAAATATTTCTGATGCCTCACTGCAAAGAAATACAACGCATCTCCCACTGCCATAACAACGAGAGACTGCGATTCTTGGCGAGACAATTTTTCGATACACATTTTCGTCCCGCGGCGATTTTTATGTGAAAACATCCGCATATATACGTTCCGAGTAAAAAAATGCCGCACTATCTCGCAATTTATCTGTACTCCCTCCTCGCCAATTTTGTATGCTTGCAACCATTATCTTTCCGTCTCTCTGCTCGAACGCCGGCCGGAAAAGGGGCGTGACGAGCGAATGCTGTGGGTGAAAGAGGAAGTTCTGTTTGACAACCTATCCGCTGCTCATCGGCGGTTTCGAACGGGGCTGTCGACTACCTTTCGCTCAGACCGATAAAAAAGTTCGGGATCTTTAAACGGAATACCATCATTGCTATGAGCATGGAAATTCGATTCGATGGCAAGACGGCCCTGGTCACTGGCGCTGGTAAAGGTAAGTAGCATAGTCGCCTATTTTATTCCATGGAATGATCTCAAGTACCAAAATATGTTGTACTAAGTGTGTAAGGAAGCTTCGTATTCAATGTCTGCTCTTATGTATGTATATAATGTATCTGAATGAATATATATATATATATATATATATATATATATATAGTGGTTCCTGTAAGTGGTGTTAATTTAATTTCAGTGAAATCCAAAGAACGAAACCCAAAAAATAGCATATTTGAGGTTTTCTTTTTGTTTTGAATATCTGAATAGCTTTTTTTTCCGTAGAAATGAGATGCAGTTGCTGTGAAAGAACTTAAATTAGCATTCTCGTCTTTTTGCTGAAATTACCTTTAATTGTAATTTTGTGCAAATATTTTCCACTTTGTGGTAATATCTTCAAACAAGTATTATTAATTAAGTATACACGTATGCTTATATCATACATAAAAAAGAATAAGAATCAACCCTTTTAGTTACTCGTTACTTTTGGTTTTGTTTAGTGACACATGCTATTACTGTTCACTCTGCGAAAAGCATGAAATGTATGTTCTTATGATGAGAAGGTATATATCAGAATTTTACTCTCCACTTTAAGTTTTTACAAGGAATTTACGAAGAAGGATTCTTTCTAGAAATACGCTGCATTGAAAGGTATGAACGAGATGTCAATAAAAGTGTTTTCCTCTACCGTCAAAAACATCTACCTTTGAATAGATAGTGCCAAACTGGCAAAATTTGGGATGTTGTGAGGAGAAGTATCACTATGTTTTTCCCATAAATTTCGTTGTATAACAGTCACCTATCCCTTTAAGATAACATGAGCTTGGACTCTTATCATTTGGATGATTAACCTGCAATAAACCCAATGGAAAATTATCGGAGTCATTCTTATCGCCAAAATAAAGTATTTGCGTTCAATTCCGAGGTTTTCTAACTCTGCTATATTTGAATACATATGGACTAGTATTTTCAGGCAAAGCTGATTTTTGCTTCAAAAAGCTTTCATCTTTTTTTATTTATTAAATTTTGACAAAAGTAGCACACCCAACTAAAATTTCATTCAGTGAGTAGTTTAAGGGTGACACAAAAGTTATTGAACCACTTAATTCAATTTCATTTGGATGATTAACCTGCAATAAACCCAATGGAAAATTATCGGAGAGTCATTCTTATCGCCAAAAAAAGTATTTGCGTTCAATTCCGAGGTTTTCTAACTCTGCTATATTTGAATACATATGGACTAGTATTTTCAGGCAAAGCTGATTTTTGCTTCAAAAAGCTTTCATCTTTTTTTATTTATTAAATTTTGACAAAAGTAGCACACCCAACAAAAATTTCATTCAGTGAGTAGTTTAAGGATGGCACAAAAGTTATTGAATCACTTAATTCAATTTCCGTTCCAGTAAATATTGCTTTTCAGCAATTATATACAGGACAAATTATTAAAATAATTTTTACGTACACACGATTTTTATTGGATCAAAATTGTTAGGATTAGAATGACTGCAAAAACTCTTACATTTCTACATCTTGAATAAATATTCAGCCCTTAATGAACTCATTCAAATAGATATAAAGTCCTAAAATAGGCCAAAATAAACCTGAGCAGATCTTCCTATTATGTATTACTAGCTTAGCTGAATACCCGTACTTCGCTACGGAGTACATTCAAACTAAATACAAGGTCAATGTATGCAATTAATGCCAAATATATATATATATATATATATATATATATATGTTTATAATAAATACAACGATCAATATAGGCAATTGATGTAAAAAAACAAAAAAAATATATTTATAAAGAAATCGTAACGGATAATTTTATAGAGAAAATAAAGTAGAAGAAAATATTCAATTTAAATCTAATAGAACATACAAAAGAATATAGAACAGTTAATATAGTACAGTTTGAGGAACATATCTCTTACTGTCTTTTAATATATTTTTTTTGGATAGTGCCCAATCGTCTGCCGCATTAGCGGGTGAAAGAAATATTTTTCGTCTATTTCGTTGTTATGCACGTGACGCAAAATTAATTTAAAGTATCAAAAAAAAAAGAAACCACGTGATCAGCATTTAATAAATTAAATTCTAAAAATTAATCCTTAAAAATTCACATTTTATTTTTCACACATTCATTAATATAATTCTTATGTTGAAAGGGTAAAAAAATAGAGATGAAACTAAACGTAAGAGCAACATATGGTTAAACATAAATATTGTATGGAATATGTGAGGTTAAAAAATTAAAAACATGAGTCCTTTTAAAATCAAATTAACAGAAAAAATTATTTCTTTCATAGCACACAAAAATATTTATTGGTAAATTACGGTGTTTATATATATATATATATATAAATATGGTGAGCAAAGTTTTTCAGTTTGTTTATTTTATTCTCCTCTTTTTTTGAGGGGAAGTTGCATTACTTTTAAATGTATTCAACTTCAATTTAAGTAAATGAAAAGTGAAACTAATAATATAAAAAATTAGACTACATTTAGTTACATTAAAAGGAATTATGTCAATCATTTGACAATATTAAACCAGTTAGGTATATTATAATGTGAAAAAATATTGCTATTACGTATTAAATATTATTTCCAGGAGGGTGGGTATTGTTCTGAGTTCAAGACATTTACTAATACCAATAATGCATAACCAAATCTATAAGTTGTACACATTTCTAAAGAATTGGAGCCATGAGGAGTATCGAAGTTAAAAGGATTCAAATGTAAATATTTTTAAATTAATATTTTGAAAAATATATTTCCTTTGAAGCATTCAGCTTTTATCATATTTTTTTTAACAAAAAGGACTAAAACAATACAATAAATATATTTCTATTTTACAGGGTAAAACACATATATATATATATATATATATATATATATATATACACTCATGGACAAAAAAATTAGCGCACCAAGAAATAATTGCGAGATCGTAACGAAACTTGCAATGGAGGTACATATCGGGGAGATATGCAAATGATTAGAAATGCAGCGTGATTGCGCATTACGTATAGCCAGTAGAGGGCGTTGAACATCGTACTCTGTGGAGTATAAAACAGGTAACCAAAGCTTGTTTGAGTGTGCTGAATCATTTACAAAGGAAGAGCTGAGATAGACATGCCATTACGCCGTGTTCGAAGACAATATAAGCAGTTGTCGCAGTTTGAGAGGGGGAGAATCGTCGGGATGATGGCAGCTGGGTGGTCAGATAGGCGAGTAGCTCGTCAATTAGGCCGCTCTGATTGTGTTGTGAGGAGGTGTTGGGACCAGTAGACTCGAGAGATGTCACGTACACGAAGACCAGGCTCAGAACGCCCTCGACAGACCAGTCGTCGAGAAGACCGCCACATCGTAAGAAATGCACGCGTACAGCCAACTGCTTCATCGGCCGCCATCCAGGCACAGGTAGCACTTTCACTAGGGGCCTCTGTGTCTTCTCGAACCATACGAAGGCGCCTGGCTGAAGGACAGTTGGTATCGCGGCGCCCATTACGTGTGCTGCCCTTGACACCCACCCATCGACGCCTCCGTTTGGAGTTTTGCCGCGCACGAGGAAACTGGACTGCAGCGGAATGGAACCAGGTCGTCTTTAGCGACGAATCCGGATTCAATCTCGGGAGTGATGACAATCGTGTTCGTGTGTGGAGAGCCCGTGGTGAACGCTTCAATCCTGCCTTTGCTGTACAGCGACACATCGCTCCCACAGCTGGTGTGATGGTATGGGGTACCATTGCTTACAATACACGGTCACCCCTAGTATTGTTCCGTGGCACCATGACAGCCCAGCGGTATGTTCATGAAATCCTGCAACCTTATGTGTTGCCACTCATGCAACGGCTCCCAGGAGCCATTTTTCAACAAGACAATGCTCGGCCTCATACGGCAAGGGTGTCACAAGACTGTCTCCGCACTGTTACTACCCTTCCTTGGCCGGTCCGATCCCCAATCCCCAGATTTGTCTCCAATCGAGCATATCTGGGATCATTTGGAACGACGAGTTGGTCATCCCACGAGTTTGAACGAACTAGAGGCAAGGTTACAGCAAATATGGAACGAAATGTGTCAAGACATCATACAGAACTTGTTTGACTCAATGCCCGATCGTAACGTATCGTGCATTCGCGCTAGAGGGGGTCCAACGGAGTATTAACTCCTCCGTTCTTTTGCCTTTTTCCTCTGAAATAAATTATCCCTTTTCTTTGATTTTCTTATCATTTACTTATATCAAAGTAGTCATTACGTATGTAAAATTTCGTTTCATTTTGACGACTCCTTGTTGGTGCGCTAATTTTTTTTGTCCATGAGTGTATATATATATATCAAGATCCATTGCATCTCTAATATAAATAGAGAACAGATGATATAAACTGCATACTTTTGCACATAAACACTCATAATATCTGTAATCAAAGCTGTTATCACGTGCTAAAACACAAATTATTAAACTGGAAAAGTGAACACAGTAAAAAGGGATTATTTTTCTTTCAAAAACTGCTATTACGCGTTATTACCTTAGCACCTCTGGATAAACAATGTTTGTGTCCTTCCATTTGGAGTATAAATGCTAAGATTTTGCCTTAATTCCTACTCGTGAAAAACCAAATTAACAGTTGTTTTAAAACAATGTTAAGTATTGAACTACTATTTGGAGCATAAATGTTAAGATTTTGCTTAAGGTGACTGCCTACGTTGAAAATGTCATTTTTTGCAAGAATCGTGTAATTCAATCTTTTCTCTTTTCAAAACTGTTTATGCATTTTAAAATTTTCTCTTAGATTGTAGGTCATTTTGAATATAACTGTCATATGTATAGAACCATGAAATGACTCTCAGAACTTAGTGAATTGTAAACCAAAAACTGCACCTTCTAATTCTTTGATTGCCCGATATTTTATTCCTTGGGGAATTACTTTTATTTCCATGAAATCTAGCATGTTTAATTTTGGTGGCATTTCAATTTTTCCATTTTATGCGTAAATGAAAAACCATATGAAAATACCGATTGCTCATTAAGCTAACCTTTTGCAGACAATATAAAGATAATAATATATATTATAAACATGATGATATACATTTTAATGGTATTAATATAAATAAAAACTGAAGAAGATGCATCTGAAGAAGATGTACCAAATGCATTTGATCAGATGAGATGAATAAGCAACAAAAACAAATTTTAAAATAACTGCATTACCGTCATATGTAATACATTTAAACCATGTTATAACATCAAAAAATTTCTGTAAGGTTGTAAAAGCATGAAAATTAAAAAAATCAAATAAGAAAAATCAAGTTGTAATTTTCATTCATGAAACATACTATATAATAAGAAATTCAAAATATTTTATGCAATAAAAAAACACCGAAAAATCATTTCTATTATAAAAAAAAATTATTAAAATCTTATTCAATAATGAATTCAATATTAATTTGAGCTTTCAGCAAATGCCACGCACAAATTTGTATAAAAAATGCATATGTAATACATTTAAACCAAAAATTTCAAAAAATAGCAAATTAACGCATTAAAACAAAATCTCACCTTCAAAATAAAGTTTCAAAATACAAAAATAATATTTTGAATAAAGTATTTAATAGGTTTTTAATAAGTGTAATAAGTTTTTTAGAATAAGTTTGAATTTGGAATCTGAAAGTATTTAATAAATAATTTATTCTTAAATACTTTATTCAAAATACTTAATAGAAAAATTTTACACATGAATTGCACATTAATAGAAATTTTACACATGATTTCGTCAAATAATCTATTTATTATCATTAAAAAGTATTTTTTAAAGTATATTGAATAAAGTGTTTAAGAATAAGTATCTATATACACTGAAGTGCCACTGAATTAGGGATAGCAAAGCCTATGCAAATTGTGTACCGCTGCACATCATGTATGCGCAATTGAGGGCGCTGTGGTAACTGCATATATAGCGCGTACTGTGGTTGTTCTGAATTTGTTGTTGGAATTGCCAGTATGGGTAAACTGCCTGATTTAGACGCCTTTGATCGCGGACAAATCGTAGGTGCGCGACGCATGGGCCATTCAATTTCCGAAATCGTCAGACAGCTAGGATTTTCAAGGTCGACAGTGTCAAGAGTATACCAAGAATACAGGGATGGTGGGAAAAAACTAGCGATCGGGCAAACTGCAAAGGACAATTAGCCTTGACAGTGCGTGTTGAGAGACGGCTCAGGCGTATTGTACGTAGCCAGCGAAGCCAAACATTAGCTCAAATTACCACCCAGTTTAATGACGGTGCCAGTCGTACAGTCAGTAAACGGACTGTACAACGCTCGCTTCACCGTATGGGTTTCGGGAGCCGTCGACCTACGAGAGTACCATTGCTCTATACTCACCATCGGGCTGCACGTCTTGCCTGAGCAAGAGAGCACAGAGACTGGAGTGTAGAGGACTGGAAACGAGTAGCATGGAGTGATGAGTCTCGATTCCGACTACTTAACGCCGACGGGAGGCTGAGAATATGGCGTCAGGCTCATATTGTCATGGATCCTGCATGCCTGGCTGGAACTGTACAAGGGCATGGTGGCTCAATCATGGTCTGGGGTGTTTCTTCGTGGCACAGTTTGGGATCTTTGGTGCGTGTACCAACCTCCCTCAATGCAATTCGGTACGTAGAGTTGCTGGGTGATCACCGTTTATGCTGTTCTGTTATCCGCACGGTAATGGAGTTTTCCAGCAAGACAACTGTACCTCTCACAAGTCTCGGTTGGATATTGGCTGGTTGGATGAGCATTCCTCTGACTTCTCTGTCATGAATTGGCCACCTAGAAGCCCAGACTTAAATCCTATTGAGCATCTTTGGGATGTTTTGGAACAAGGCGTAAAGGTCATCACTCAGCACCAAAGAACCTTACTGAATTATGGACAGCTTTAGCCAATATTTGGCAAGCCATTCCCGTGGAACGTTTCCAGAAGCTTGTTGAATCTATGCCTCGTCGTGTGGCAGCCGTTATCAAGGCCAGAGGAGGCCCAACTCGTTACTAGGTAGGTATCCCTAATTCAGTGGCACTTCAATGTATTTTGAATAAAGTACAAAATAAACTGAAAATAAAAATTAAGAGCTTTAAAACTCACCATGTCCATTCCAATTTCAAATCGGACACGGAAAAAATAACCCAAATCGAATCACTTCACTTCACACTCGAATCTCGAATTAAAGTTCACTTCAATTTACATTTTTATAAATCTCCATAAATCCCCAAAAAATCGGTATATATCTATTTAGTTTCAATAAAGTATTTATTATTGTTAAAAAGTTTGAATAAAGTTTTAAACTGTAAGCAGAAAAAATTATCAATGACACATTTCTTTTCAGTGATTCATTTTTTTGTGAGAATCAAACTGTGAATGAATCACGATTTGTTTGCATAATATCATCGGAAGATCTCAAGATTAGAATCCAAATAACTCTAAAACTATTGAAGTAACAGACTAAGTATACGCAGAAAAAATTATAAGTTTTTAAAGCTCTTTCCAAATATGTAACATTTATGTACTTTCATGAAATATAATACATCGATTTCGCTATTTTCAAATATGGCTGAATTCGAGCAGGTACAACCGGAATTCCTTGGTAGACGGCTGGGAGGCTCTTCCATTTCTGTATTCATCCTTCAAGAATTGTTGGTTTTTTATTAATAAAAATTAACGGTAAAAAAATTTTAAATTCGAGCTTCGAGTCGCACATGTTCAGCCTCTTCACTACCCGTGAGCCAAATTCCACAGTTGTAAGTTTTATAGATTCGTCTGTAGCCCGCACACATACAAACACACACACGGAAACTTGCTTTTATATACATAGAGATAACAAAGTAAACATGCAGTCATTAATAAAGTCGGTTTTGGGTGGCGTCAAAGCGCTCGTTTTATAATAATACCTGAACATAAAATATTATTACATTGACTCGATTATTACTATTAAATAATACTTTTTTAATATATAATGCTTGGATTTAAAGCATAAGAAAGTAAAAACATAGAACTTTAGATACCAAGGTAACTTTCTTAAATTGCATATTTTCTAGATTAGAAGTTGTACTTGAAATCAAATAAAGAAATCATGCTGAAGATTTTCAATGAAAGTGGGATTTGTCCATTCTTCGACAGAGGGAAATAATTTTGTTAACTTTCTCCTGATAACCTTGGTGTTATGTATTTTTGTTTCAAAATATTTATCGTTGTTTTTTAATGTATAGTGAAGATTTAGTATCGTTTCAACCAAATGATTTTGTGAACTTTCTCCTGATAAGCTTGATATTATGTATTTTCGTTCCAAAATATTTATCTTTGTTTTTTAATGTATAGTGGAGATTTAATATCGTTTCAACCAAATGATTTTGCGAACATTCTCTTGGTAAGCTTGATGTTACGTATTTTTGTTTCGAAGTATTTATCTGTGGTTTTTAATGCGTAGTGAATATTTAATATCGTTTCAACCAATGTACGATTTCTGAGCCGGCTAATTAATATTGACATAGCCTTTAATCTAGCCAAAGTTTTACTATCAATATTCCTCAAAATAATTTGGCATATTTCCTGAGGAATACTCGGTGGCTAAAATTAATCGTATAAATTCGATACTCTTGCTAACATCTTTTAAGAGATAAAACAATCCTTCATCTCTCTATATGAGTTTTCTAAGGGTTCGTATTTTGTTTGTTTTTTCTTAGCTGACTTTCTAGATTTTACTGAAGCAACGGCTATATTTAACCCTTTCAGGGGCACCAAACTCCACCGTTTCACGGTGCAGAATTTTTTACCGATTTTTTTAACCCAAGGAATCTGTAAGTTTTTCCAATTAAATGTAAGATGCTTTTACTTCTTTAAACTGATAACAGATGGCAGAACTAACCATTTTCTGCTCATTTAACTGAAATATATTGAATGCAAGTGAAAAAAGACTAGATTTAGGCATTTGCACTGTGCAAACGACGCCCCTAAAAGGGTAAAGATAAAGATAACTGCCTGTCACTTTGCAAATAACACTATTTAGCAGGAAATTTATTTGGTTAACCTTTATATTTGAAATTCCAGTTCAAACTTGCTTCTAGATCATGCAGATATCCAAACAGTATTCTAAATGGAAAGTATATTAAAACTACAAATATATTTGACATAAAATGACTGGATTTTTTTCTTTTTTACTTGTTAGTATAACTATTTATATAATGATTAACACGGAGGTGAGCGAATACAGAGCGAATAGGGTTAGTACATATCAGCCTTAATGTAAGTATTGTTAATTAGTTTTATGAATAAGTTTGAATATTGTGTTTGTTTGGGAGTCGTGTGAACAAAATATTCTGAATATTCAGACGAGTGGTGTTAAAATTCGTTACCGATAACATCTTCGATCAAAAAAAAAAGATCGAGGGAGGACAAGAGATCCTATTACACAAAAATATAGATTCAAAGAGTTTATTTTGCTGAAAGCGAAAAAATACGATGTAGGGCAAAAAAAAAAAGATTTTTGGAGAGAAATAACGATGTTGATAACAAAGTTTTTCAATAAAATATTAATACGATTCTTATTTCATTTTAGGAATCGGCAAGTTAGTGACTCTAAAGCTTGCAGAAGCTGGAGCAAATGTCATTGCAGTTAGCAGGACAAAATCAGATTTGGATGCACTTGAAAAAGCAGTAGGTCTAAGTCTTTACTATTTCTATGATATTGATTTAAATGAAAAATGGATTTCTAAGATGTCGCAAGAATGCAATAATATTTATCCATAGAATATAAAACTTTACAAATAAAAAAAGTAAAAAAGTAATTTTATTGTACAGTGAAATTCCCCAGTATTATTTAATTTTACATGCAGCTCCTTTCCTTCGCAGAAACCTGACAAGATCCAGACGTTGTGCCTGGACATTGGCAAGTGGGTGGCTACTCGAGAAGCTCTAAAGGGCATAGGACCAGTCGACCTATTAGTCAACAACGCGGGCATCTTGGATAACTCTGAGCTTGGACAGGTCAGTGAGGAGGAGGTAGACAGGTGAGACCAATAAGCCTTTTTTTTCTTTAAAAAATTATCATTTTACACTTCCCCCTGCCCTATTTTAAACCGAAATAAAAATATAAAAGACTGAAAATATAAAATTAAATTTCTGTTAAAAATATGTCTAACTTTGGAAATTAAATTTCTTTCAAAAATGTAAGTTTCGCATCTGTAAACGAGCACAATTTCGTACTTCAGGGAATGTCGAGTCATTCTTTAACTGATCCATTGTGATTAACCGCAGATAGAGACATTTACTGATGGATATAGAACAGATATTTTTTAAAGTGCCCCTTAGCCCCTAGGCTCGCTACGCTCGCTCCTCTGTTATGGCTAATAGCGAGATACATAGGGGTGATTCTCGGGCAATGTAACAGCCATTTATTGTTGTCACCCTTATGCGAAGGGGAATCATTGTTGAATCATCACTGTTTCAGCTTTAAAATTCAATTAAAAATCGAAATTTTAAGATAGAGACTTGAAATGAGGTTCATATGAATAAGAGAGCTTTCATCTTCTAGATGATGTAAATATTTTCTTTGTAAGATAAAAACTCGAGGAGCATCGATATTACATCCTCATATGTAACGATATTTCTTGAAAAACTGTGTTTCATTTTTTGATGAAAATATTAGTCTGTTTTAAAATATTTTAAACAAATGAGGTCTAGTTTGAAAGAGAAATGTCTGTAGTCTTAGATTGTAAAAAGATCAAAATTCTACGATCAATTTTTGGCGAGTTATCGTAATCTGAAGATGAAAAAGTCAATATTTTCTCACAAAACATAAAAAAAACTTAAAGTCCGACGAAGATGAGATATGTCAAACTTTGTTTCCCACTTTTTTCTGCATCTATTCGTATCAGTCTCGACCCCATACCCCCAGCGGTTTCGGAGGAGATAGCGTGACAAGCTTTTGACAGCGGCGGCGGCGGTTACTTTTTTTAGAATAGAGATATTAGAATGTTATTATTTATATTATCTCTACAATACTAAAACGCTGGATTTTTTTCCCTGTAATTCAGTGAAATAGTTTCAAGAAACAGACGCACAAAACTTTTGACAGTCGAACCCTGTTATTACGAACTTCAAGCGACCAAAGGTTTTGTTCGCTTTATCCGGTGGTTCGCTATATCCGAACCGTTAAGAAAAATGCTAGAGTTCACAAAATGTTAACTCATTAGTTGCAATGTGTATTCAATAATGATATATTAAAAATGATAAAATATATTAAAAATGATCATTAATGAATGAAATCGACCAAAATCGATTACATTAAACTGACACAATACTAACTAAATTACGTACAATAGGAAAACGGCTTTACCAAAATTTTCGCTCGTTATATCCGTGCGTTCGTTTTATTTCGGGTTCGCTATAACGGGGTTCGACTGTATACCTGACATCAAAATAGAGGGGCGGAAACAAGGTTTGTTAAAATAGGGCCTTGGTTTACCGAGTTAACGATAATTTTCTTTAACGTTATACTTAATTTAAAAGGAAAATCACAGGTTTCGTTGAAATCTCCATTGTTTCCATCTGCTAGCTGAGCAAAGTATCTCTCTACGATAAATTAATTTATTGAAAAAAAAAGTTGCTAATTTAGAAATGGGGCATATATCGAATATACACGTTTTTAAAGATAAAAATAAACATTGTCCTCCAAATAATTCTTTGTTCGAAACAGAGAAATATCTTATCAAACCAGGAGATCGGAATAGATGGAGCGAATAAGAAATTCATGGCAAATATGGACTTGAGACCTCAGTTTAAGATCATGCAGGAGTGCGTCGCGATGCAGAAAGTTATCTAACGAGTTGTGCACCAACTGTACGACACTAAGTTTTCAGTTAATTTTATGCAGTATGTACATTAAATGCTATTTATCAAGGGCGAATGTAGACATCAAAGTGTTTAAGGTGTTCTTAACATATCAATAAATAAAAAAAATTTAAATATTTTTCTTTATTCGCACTTTATTCTCCGAACACCTGAAATTATTAACGTGAAAAAATATTCCAGTCCTTTAACGATGAATAATACGAACGGATTGATATATTCTGTCGCATTATTTCTATCGCAACCTTACATTTCAGAGCAGTACCCGAATTAGCTCGAATTCTTCCTAACCTCTGAATAGAGGTTGACGAAAATGGATGTAGATCTCAAAGAAGTAAAACTAAAGGTAGAAGAATCCGCGAATCATTATCAGATGTTGTTACATACAATATTTATTATCTTTGCAAGTATTTTTTTTTTATTTCCAGAACTTTTGACATCAATGTGAAGGCTATAATAAATATAACTCAGGTAAGAACAACAAATGAAATTTTGAATTATTTTTATCTTTTTTATGTGTTACTAGCTGAATACCCGTGCTTCGCTACGGAGTACATTTTAGGGTAATTAGAATAAAAAAATAATGAAATTGCTTCTTAGAGGATTTCTTTATAAACAATATTTTTTGTTTCTTCATTGGGTGGAACTAATATTACCAGGCTCATCCGCGAACTTACGCGTGAGCAAGCTACGTAAAACTGAAGGTGCGAGCTCTTGCATCTACGCCAGCGTATTTTAAAGTTTGGTCAAGGAACTGTTTTATATATAGGTTTACTTTACTTTTCATAAAACATACTAATTTAAATTAAATTCTTAAAAAACTTCCATCTCAATTAGTCTAGTGGTTAAATTTTATATTTTACTGTATTTTAATATATTTTGTCAATTTATTTCGTTGTTATGCACGTGAAGCAAAATTAATTTAAAGTATCACAAAAAGAAAAAAAATCTCGTGATCAGTATTTAATAAATTAAATTCTAAAAACTAATCTTTAAAAATTCACCAAAATTCAGAAAATGGAGGCAAAGATTTGAAAAATATTTCATCTTAAAGCAATTTTTACGATCTTTCTAGTGATATAAATTTTATAATCCTCAGATTATTATTTAAAATACAAACTTAAAAAAAGTTGCAAAAACGGTTTAAAAATTTAATTTAATAAAATCTAAAGTGAGCTTATACGACGATTTGTTTTTAAAGCTACTGATATCCAGTCGTTCCGACCACAATCCACTCCACCTCATTTCCTCAGGATCCAACACTCGATATCATTCTCAGCCCCCTGTAACCAGCTCGGCCAAGACCTTCATCCCATGTCAATTGCAACTCATTACCACTCGCTCTCAATCAACGACCGGAACCAGAGCATCACCCTCGCATCATGCTGCGTCATTGTACTTCTAATTTACTTTTGTCTTTTTCTTCCTTATTTCGGTGGCAATTCCTTTGAATTAACCGTTTATTAAATTAATTAATTTATTGCTTAATTACTCTTTATCTTACCGTTTCTTACCATTTGGGCCAGTTGTCTTTTTCCTCTTTTTCTTTTTAAATTATCAAACTTATTTCTACAATGGTATGTCTCAGATTAAGGTGTGCTGACTCAGCATACCGTACAAACAATTATCTACATATGAGTGAACCTACTTGTTCCACTACTTTATTTTGACAATATGTCAAATAATACATAAATATCAAACATTAAATAATATATAACAATTTACAAAACTTTTAGAAATAATATATAATTCAATTAATAAATACAATCTCATTTTATATATATATATATAACTAGCATTATTGCCCGGCGATGCCCGGGTAGATATATAGATATAAAAATTTTGATGCATTCCATCAAAAAAATACTGGGCTACACCCCCCCGCTCTTCATGTTCATCTGGCTAGGCTAGACAAATTGCGCTTAGCGCGTTTCTACTGAAATGATATACAAACAATAAGAAAGAAAGAAACTTTGAGCTTGTGGACCTTCGTCTGATTATACGTCTGATTTTATTGATAATTAATAACACAGTGTTGCGTGATTCGCACGCTTGGATTGAATAAGTTTACTGCTTAATTATATTTGTTAGATACTGTTTAATTAGATTTAATTAGATTTGTTTGATCCACTGTTTAATTAGAAATAAGTTTTATAATTTACATTTGCCTTTATTATTTATTTTTCCCTTAAAAGCTCAGTTTGTTCCACAACACCCAAGAGACGCACTTTTTTCCACATCACCCAATTCGGTTTTTTATTGTCGACAGGCCAAAAACCGTATCGGTTTTTAATTTTCCCAGGGCCAAAAACCGTTGAAAAAGCGAATTGTAATTCGGTTTTTAATTTTCCTAAGGACAAAAACCGTAGAAAAAGCAAATTGTAAATCGGTTCAAGCGATGAGAAAAACTGCAAATAACAAAGGACAAAAAGCAGAGCCGAGAAAGTTGTATTAAAACATACTAATTTGAACTGCATTCTTAAAAAACTCCCATTTCAGTTAGTCTAGTGGTTAAATTTTATCTTTTAAAGTATTTTAATATTTCTTTTGTCAATTTATTTCGTTGTTATGCACGTAACGCAAAATTAATTTAAAGTATCACAAAAAGAAAAGAAACCACGTGATCAGCATTTCATAAATTACATTCTAAAAATTAATCTTTAAAAATTCACCAAATATCAGAAAAGGGAGGTATGTAAAGATTCGAAAAAGATTTCGTTTTAAAGGAATTTTTATGATATTTCTCGTGATATAAATTTTATAACCCTCGGATTATCATTTTAAATGCAAACTTAAAAAAATTAGAAAAATAGCTTAAAAATTTAATTTTAAAAAATCGAAGAAGAATTTTTCAAAAATCTTTCTCAGTTCACCCCTCCACTATAAACTCCACTATAGAAGAATAACCATGCAAAATTTCAGCTCTTTATGTCCAACGGTTTGGACTGTGCATTACCCTGTCAGTTAGTCAGTCAGTTATGCAAAGCCAAAGGTTATTACCATGAAGCTCTCCCCCCCCCGCGCACCCCTCTTCTCCCGCGCGGGGGAAGAGGGATAGGTTCAGATTTCACTGAACGGTCTGTATCCACAGGGGTACCTCGCACCTCTTACGGGCACACAAAATCATTAAAAAATTAATTAAAAAAAACTAATTTAGACCCAAACTTCGTTTTTGCTGATTTAAGTTTCTCGGGTTCCAAACATTAACTGTGCCGAATTTGGTCCCTGTGAGTGAAACAGTCTATGATTCTATAGCGGACAAACAAACAGACAAGCTCTTTTATATATATAGATACACATGTTTTACTTTTAACCTCTTGATTTCACTATCTATTTGATACTTTAATTATATTCTTTTTTTTTTTTTTAAAGAATCTTATCTCTTATATCGCTTTATTTCAATATATTTTATAATTTTTCTCTGAACTCTATTCCAAGTTGGACTCGAACTTTGGACCTCCGGTCCCGTAATTCCGCACCTTATTTCCAAGCCATCCGTCTTATGTTAAAGCTCATTATGTAGACTATATCGAATATATATTTAAGTTGCTAAGCCGACTTTTTGGGCAGTCCGTCAGAGAAAACTACTGCCTTAATTTACTTCATTTTGGTCTTAGACAAAAGATTGTAATCTGTAGATTTGTCAAATTTGATTTTAGCAACTGCAATTTTTATTAATGAGCTATAATTTACAATTAAAATTTGATTACTGAGCATGCTCAGTGGCATGTTTCAATCTGGCTTTAGAAACTCATTGTTTCTGCGCATGCTCAGTGACAGGTTTCAATGCCGAGGAGTCTCTCTAAATCTCTCTCTGCCATTTTTATTTTTATGATAATTATGTTTGTGAAATATAAGATTTAACCTGATGGAAATTGCTTATTTTGCGCTGTTTAATTAGCGATAATTTACAATTAAAAATCTGTTTTCTGCGCATGCTCAGTGACATATATAAATCTGGCTTTAGATACTCACTAAGCACGAGGCCGCTTAAACACATTAATTTGTTTCTGCGCATTATTATGATTTTGGTAATGATGTGTTGAGTATATTTTGTGTATTAGTACATTTATTTACTATCTAGCCGTCATGCTTTGACGGGTACCAACTAGTATATATATATACTAGCGGCCCGTCCCGACTTTGTCCGGATTGAACAAAATATTATACCAATAAATTTCCAGTTGATAGCCAATAAATTATAAATCTTTTTTTGCCTTAATAATAACCTAAATAATACCTTAAATTAATTTTATGTTAGTTAATAATTAAAATAAATTTTTTAAAAGAAAAAGGCGTGCCGGAGAACGGCTAGGTTTGAACCGCTAGCGTCAGAACAGAAACCCACCGCGATAGCACCGCGATAGCACCACGACAAGTATCGTTGAAATCTTCGGAACAAAAAGCGGTAGAAGACAGTAGCGGAAACAATGGAGATTGTTAGGATTAAGCCCCTAACTTTATTTTTACTGATCAGATATACATAATATATAGCCTATGTCCATCTGTAATAATGTATCTTTCAAACAGTGAAAGAATTTTTCAAATAGGTACAGTGGTTCTGAAGATTACCCTCCACGTACAAAAACGCTCTCTCTTTATATATAAGTATAGATATATCTTACTTCCTTATATTTGCATAATCTATTATAATCAATCACTTTTGCCGTAAATAAGACAAGGGGATTTTAAAGATAAATGTTTCAGAATATATGTTTTTTTAACAGTTATGGGATTAAATCATATGAAGCATTTTACTTCATATAAATAAAATAGTAAATGAAAACTGATATAAAACTTGCTTCTTGGTAGTTAAATTGAAAACAAGATAGCAAGATATTAATTGTCCTCAGTTTTTCACACTGAAAATTGGGGAATTTTTTTTTTCAATGCGGAGGCACTTGTCGCGCTGACATTCGCCTATAATTTACCGCAGTTTTGCTAGCCATTTTATTATGGGGGCGCCATATAGGCGGACCAGCATTGCCCCCCATGAAGGGACGACACAAAAGGGGGCATTTTAGTGGCGCTTCGCCAGGATTCGATCCGAGCACCCTCAGCACTGAAAACCTGCGCGCTGTACCACAAGGCCGCCACGGTCCACGAAAATTGGGGAATAAAGTTAATAATAAAATGAACTTTATTAACGTTCGTTCTTTTGAAACTGTGGCTGCCATTAGGGCCGCGTCTAGTTTATCGGGTCTTAGGCATACAAATGAAAGTCGGGGCCCTTCTTTTATAAACAAGAATGAGGATGATATTTGTTACATAAATCTGAATTTTTAAAGTTGTGTTAATTTAAGTTATATGTTTGAGATTGAAATATATATATACACTGCTGGCCACCCAAATTGCAACACCAAGAAAGACAAGAGATATCACAACAAAATTTATTTTGTAGATAACATGTTGACCAAGTATCAAATGATTAAATTTATAGACTTCTGTGAAGTGTGGTTCCTGCCAAAATCAGTAGCCAAAGTAGCCGCCATTGTTGGAGATCACCGCTGCCACACGTCTCGGCATTGATTCAAAGAGACTTTGGATGAGTTCTTGGGGTACAGCAGACCAAGCAGCTTCCACACGTTGCCAAAGTTGATCTGCTGTGTCAACTGGGGATGGAATCTGGGTCAATCGTAGAGCAACCATGGACCACATGTTTTCTATCGGCGAAAGATCCGGAGAGCGAGGCGGCCAGGGAAGCAATTCAATCTGGATTGACGAAGAACCGTTGGACAATTCGTGCCACGTGTGGTCGCGCATTATCCTGTTGAAATATGGCTGTGGGCAAGCCCTGAAGGTAAGGAAGGACGACTGGCTCCAACACCTCGGAGATGTAGCGCTGGCTGATTAAAGTACCGGCAATGCGTATTAGAGGTGTGCTAGAGTGATATCTGTTAGTAACCCGGTTCTTTGCACTTCCCATTTTCACAGTAATGTTGCTTCATGCTGTATGTATGACGCCACTCTGAAGGAGTGAGGTCACAACTCCGTTTTTTCTGTTTTTATTTCTTTTTGTATCGATACTAGCTCCTTCAATCGATATGTAAAATTGTATGTAAGTACTCGGGTATAAAAGGGGAGTACATACTTGTAACTGAGAGCTTTTGAGCTTGGAGCATTTGTTATTGCCTTGACTTTTTTTTTAGCTGTTTGGGTAAGTTACCCAACGCTATGTTAGTTACTATAAAATGTAATTAAACTTCTTTTATTTTTGATTCTTCGAGTCGTATTTTTTTTTCCTTATCAAGACTCTGCTATGTTTCACTGAGGCAGCTTTATTTGAAAGATTATTCAACATGGTTATGGGCCAGACGCCTTAGCATAGCTAATCTGTTTTCGGAAAAATGACTCGAGGAAGTTTATTTTTATAAGCTGATAGAGAATGCTCAGAGGGGGGGCCTTGACACCCCAAGTATAATTGCACAATTAACTTTTGCTTCAAATGACGTTGGACTGAACTGGTTCCGGAAATTACGTTTTCACTCTAATTCGTCTAGTGCTCGCCTTGTGCTCATATTTTAAAACCATTGTGTGATACAATTTCATTAAATTCTTCCTGGACGTGGTTTTGCTTTAAAGAATGGCGTCAAGTACCAGTGAAGTAAATTTTAGGATCGCGCTTTTAAGCGAAAGTAATTACTCAACATGGTGTACAGATATGAGGATGTTGATGATGGAACGGGGGTGCTGGGAGATTGTTCAACGAACTGAAAAAGCACCTGAAGCACAAGAAGGTGAAACGGTGGACGAGACTGCAGCAAGGGACTTTAGAAATCGAAAAAACAGAGCGCTTTCGACGATTTACATGAGCGTATCGCCTCGATATCGTGCCCTGCTAGAAAAAGCTATTGACGGACCTGATGCCTGGGATAAGCTGAAAAAGTACTTTGAACCAGACAGTCGTGCTCGTGTCATGTCACTTAAGAATGAATTCTATTCCTGTCGTATGGAGCCAGATGAGGACATAGGGCTGTATTCAAGTAAACTAGCCAGTATTTTTGATAAGCTGAGTGAGGCTGGTCATGCTGTATCCGAAATAGATAAAATATTTCAGCTTATGCGATATCTTCCAAAGGAGTTCGATAATATTGTTCAAACGATATATCGGTGGGAGAAGGATCAATTTACTTTTATTTCTGTACGAGAAGAATTACTTGCCGAAGAAGCAAGGTTGAAACAGAGAGTTGCAGACCAAGCAAATATTTCTTATCTAACAAGAAACCGGCAGGAGGTGTTCCCGAGACAAGAGATGATTGACAATCCTAAGCAGGCAGATTCTCATACATTACAGAGAAGAAAATGTCACAAGTGTCACCAGCCTGGTCATCTTCGCAAAGATTGTCGTGTATCCGGAAAATCAAGGACTTATAAGCAATATAAACGTTCAAGTTCCGAACGTGAACGATGTCAGTATACCAGTCCGAGTCGACCAAACAACAGTTTCCTGCTGGAAGCGTTAGTGACTGGAATTGAGGAGCGTTGTTGGGTGTTCGATACAGCCTCCTCGTCTCATTTTTGCAAGGACAGACACCTAATGTCCGATTTTACACCAGTTACAGATCAGACACTAGTAGGAGCAGTTAACGGTGTCTCTACCCCTGTTACAGGTAAAGGATCTGTAGTTATTTTTCTAAATGGTGAAAAATATACCTTAATTGATGTACTTTATGCACCAGAACTGAGGAAAAACCTCATATCTGGCCCTCGTGTTGACGAATGGGGAGTCAAATACGTAGGAGGTCATGGAAAAATAGATGTCATATCGCGCAACAAACTACTTTTTACTGCAAAATTAGTAAATGGACTTTATTGTATTTACCCAGAATATGAAAAATGTCATGATGCTCAGAAATTTCACTCAAAAATTGTAAAGGCAAAACACACCATCTCTAAATGTTCTAAAAATAGGAGTTCCACGGCTTTTGCTTCGGAAAGTTTAAATTTATGGCATAAACGCTTTGCTCACATAAATGCAGAATATATAAAATTAACATCTAAAAATAACAGTGTAAAAGGGTTACCAAAGTTAACGGGGGATCTTGATTCGTGTGATCCATGTCGCGAAGCTAAATCCAAAAGAGTTAGTTTTAAATCCCTGGATAGTATACGATCTCAAAACCCCCTTGACTTGATCTATATGGATCTGTGTGGTCCTTTCCCGAGACCATCGATCCACGGGCATTTATACTTTTTATCGGTGGTCGACGACTATTCTAGAAAAGTTTGGGTTTTCCCCCTTAAATCTAAAACAGAAGTATTTCAAACCTTTAAAAATTTTAAAACAAGAGCTGAAAGGTTCCTGGATCGGAAACTTAAATGTATTCGTACTGACAATGGTACAGAATTTATAAATGATCAATTCAGGGAGTATTGTGAAGACTTGGGGATCCAACATGAAAAATCTAACCCTTACACCCCAGAGCAGAATGGAGTATGTGAAAGGTTTCATTATACTGCTGTAAACGGGATAAATGTTTTACTTAGGGATAGCGGCATGAGTCAATGTTTTTGGCCAGAGGCTCTTTTACATTACACTTACACATGGAATCGTGTATGCCATGCTGGAATGACAAAAACACCATTTGAGCTCTATGGTGGACGACAGCCCTCGGTTAAACACTTACGGCCGTTCGGCACGAAAGCTTTTGTCGGTATACCTAAAAAATTAAGATTAAAACTAGATTTAAGGTCTAAACCAGGAATTCTTGTAGGGTATGCTTTGCAGACGAAAGGATACAGAATTTGGATGCCGAACGAGCATAAGATTATCGAAACCATAAATGTCACGTTTGATGAAAATCAAAAGGGCGGTTTGAGTGAGGCGACTGTGGAACGCGAACTGGACCCAGAGTTCGTGGGTTTTAAATTTCCCCTTGAAGATTCAGAAGAGTTGAATGTTTCAAAGCCCCAAACAGATAGTGAGAGTTCTGTATGTGATTCTGATACTGATTCTGAAGTACCCGGTAACAAAATTGTAAACTGGACGCGTAAAGCTGTTCCAAGGACAAGTAGTAAAAAAACTGATATTTATTATTATGAGGAAGGAAAAGATGATTCGTCGAGTAGGTTGAGGTCATTGAAAGATGTTAAACAATATTGTATAAAAAATGATCTTAAATTTCAACCAGAAATTTTTGATTTTTCTTCCAAAAATAAATATTCAGGGATTATTGCTAGAACCAAAGCGGGTCATAGTAGCTTAATGTCAGAATGACTAAAAAAGGAAATTTACATTCCAAAATGTTTTAAACAGGCTATGAATTCCAAACAAAGTGAACAGTGGTTTAATGCAATGGAGGATGAATTAAACACTATGAAGGAAAGAGGTGTTTGGGAGTTAGTAGAACGACCTGAAAATGCTAAAGTGTTGGGTTGTAGATGGGTTTATACTACAAAGCAGGATGAATCGGGTAAGATTAAAAGATTCAAAGCACGCTTAGTTGCCCAGGGTTTTCAACAACGCAAAGGTGAAAGTTTTGATGAAGTTTTTTCCCCAGTTATCAACTTTAGCTTGATAAGGTTCTTTTTCGCTGTACTCGTTTGCCTGAACCACTGGACACATTTGCAGTGTGACATTAAATGCGCATACCTATATGCCCCATTAAGCGAAGTAATTTATATGCGTCAGCCACCTGGTTTTGAGAAATCCAATTTAGTTTGTCGTTTAAAAAAGTCAATATATGGACTTAAGCAGAGCGGGCGAGAATGGTTTTTTAAAATTCACGCGGTATTAAAAGAGTTGGGTTTTAGAAAATTTGAATGGTGTAATTGCGCATATATTTTTAGATTCAAATGTTATATTTTTATTATATGTGGATGACATAGTCGTGTTTGGGAGAGAACAAAAACATGTAGACACAGCTATTAAATTGCTGAAAAATAAATTTGACTTAACAATTTTGGGGAAAACTAAAAAAACTTTTAGGGGTTGAATTTTTAGAAACTGACAAGAAACTTTTTATTCACCAACTTGAATATATAAATAAAATTTGCAGAACATATGATAGGTATTGCTATCCAATATCATCATTACCTATAGCGAAGGGGGTTATTTACTCTAAAACACAGTGTCCACAGGATAAAGTTGAAATTGAGGAAATGTCTAAAATTCCGTACAGGAGTCTTGTAGGCTGTCTGGCGTTCTTAGCTAACAGAACGAGACCCGATATTTCATACGCAATCAACATTTTTTCCCAGTTTCAACAAAATCCAGGAATGGTACATTGGATGGGACTTCTTAAGTTACTAGGATATATAAAATATACTAAAAATTTAAAACTCGACATTTCTAATATTAGTAACCTAGATCTTAATGCTTATTCTGACGCTGATTTTGCAAATAATCGTGATAGTAGAGTTTCGATGGGAGGTCATATAATTTTTGTTGATCAGGCTCCAGTAGTTTGGCGTTCTTTTAAACAGAAATCGGTATGCTTGAGTACCATGGAATCTGAATTTGTTTCCTTAACGGAAGCATCGAAAGAACTCACTTGGTATGAACGTATTTGCAAGGAGTGTGAGAAATTTAAAATTATACCCCAGAATAAAAGCATCCCAAAGTTGTTTGTTGATAATCAAGCTACTATTAACTTTGTTAAATCCCCGCTTGAAAACTATCGAACAAAGCACATAGACATTAAATTATTTTTTGTAAGAGACCTAGTTTACCAAAAACTTTTTGAATTAAAGTACATACAAAGTAAATCAAACTTATCAGATGTTTTTACGAAGCCACAACAAAAGATAGAACTAAAAAGATTTAGAGATGCAGTGTTTTGTGATAGTATGATTAAAGATAATGAACTCTGTAAATGAAATGATGGACTTTAACTTAAAGTGAGACATTTGAAGTTGTTCTAATTTTTTTTCAATGCTTGTGAACTGATATTTTCCTATATTATGTAATGTATATTTGTATTATGTAATGTATATTTGTATTATGTAATGTATATATATATACTCTTTTTGAAAGTGTAAAGAGGGGGGCCAATGTTAGTAACCCGGTTCTTTGCACTTCCCATTTTCACAGTAATGTTGCTTCATGCTGTATGTATGACGCCACTCTGAAGGAGTGAGGTCACAACTCCGTTTTTTCTGTTTTTATTTCTTTTTGTATCGATACTAGCTCCTTCAATCGATATGTAAAATTGTAAGTACTCGGGTATAAAAGGGGAGTACATACTTGTAACTGAGAGCTTTTGAGCTTGGAGCATTTGTTATTGCCTTGACTTTTTTTTAGCTGTTTGGGTAAGTTACCCAACGCTATGTTAGTTACTATAAAATGTAATTAAACTTTTATTTTTGATTCTTCGAGTCGTATTTTTTTTTCCTTATCAAGACTCTGCTATGTTTCACTGAGGCAGCTTTATTTGAAAGATTATTCAACAATATCCAATACCGCCCCATACCATAATACCCGGTGCAGGACCAGTGTGGCGGTGCATAACTCAGATGTTCAGCATCCTCTCTTCACGCTGTCTCCAGACTCGAATGCGACCATTGTGGTGTTGCAGACAGAAGCGTGACTCGTCAGTAAAGACAATTTCATTCCATTCTGCCGTCCACATCCTTCTGTCATCGCACCATTGGCGACGGAGACGTCTGTGGTTCTGCGTCAAGGGTAGACAAAGCAATGGACGTCTTGCGGACAAACCACTCTGCTGTAAACGGCGTCGAATGGTACGCGCAGACACTGGATGATGCGTTACAGACTGCATGTGCTGTGCTATGGTTCGTGATGTGACTGAGCGATCCGTCACTGCCATGCGCACAATTTGCCTGTCATCACGTGAAGTGGTGCGCTGAGGTGGATGCGATCGAACACGCCGGTCCGTCGTACCCTCCTGCATCCAACGATCACATATCCGCATTACAGTTGTTTGGTTTCGTCTAACACGACTACCGATTTCCCTGAAAGATAATCCACAATCTCGGTAGGCCACTATCCTTCCTCTGTCGAACTCGGATACTTGATTAAAAGATGATCGCCGTTTTCGACGAGGCATAATTGATCGTTTTTTTTGAAAAAACGACAAGAAAAACACAATTGCCGAACTTGAAATCGTCGAAATCTCCAAGCCTTAAATAGCGCTTTGAAGTGGCGCCACAGGCGCGCGTGATGTACGTCTGGGCTGAAATTCTAATCATTTGCATATCTCACCTCCACTAATGCATGTTGTAAATTTCATGTTATTTGCATGTTTCCTTCAGGGTGTTGCATTTACAGTGGCCAGCAGTGTATATATATATATATATATATATATATATATATATCTATATATATATATATATATATCTATATATATATATATCTATATATATATCTATATATATATCTATATATATATATATATATATATCTGTCTGTCTGTCTGTCTGTCTGTCTGTCTGTCTGTCTGTCTGTCTGTATGGATGGATGGATGGATGGATGGATGGATGGATGGATGGATGGATGGATGGATGGATGGATGGATGGATGGATGGATGGATGGATGGATGGATGGATGGATGGATGGATGGATGGATGGATGGATGGATGGATGGATGTATGGATGGATAGATGGATAGATGGATAGATGGATAGATGGATAGATGGATAGATGGATAGATGGATAGATAGATAGATGGATAGATGGATAGATGGATAGATGGATAGATGGATAGATGGATAGATGGATAGATAGATAGATAGATAGATAGATAGATAGATAGATAGATAGATAGATAGATAGATAGATAGATAGATAGATAGATAGATAGATAGATAGATAGATAGATAGATAGATAGATAGATAGATAGATAGATAGATAGATAGATAGATAGATAGATAGATAGATAGATAGATAGATAGATAGATAGATAGATAGATAGATAGATAGATAGATAGATAGATAGATAGATAGATAGATAGATAGATAGATAGATAGATAGATAGATAGATAGATAGATAGATAGATAGATAGATAGATAGATAGATAGATAGATAGATAGATAGATAGATAGATAGATAGATAGATAGATAGATAGATAGATAGATAGATAGATAGATAGATAGATAGATAGATAGATAGATAGATAGATAGATAGATAGATAGATAGATAGATAGATAGATAGATAGATAGATAGATAGATAGATAGATAGATAGATAGATAGATAGATAGATAGATAGATAGATAGATAGATAGATAGATAGATAGATAGATAGATAGATAGATAGATAGATAGATAGATAGATAGATAGATAGATAGATAGATAGATAGATAGATAGATAGATAGATAGATAGATAGATAGATAGATAGATAGATAGATAGATAGATAGATAGATAGATAGATAGATAGATAGATAGATAGATTGAATGAATGAAAATTTTAAAAAATCAATATTAAATTCTTTTCAGGAATTTAAAATTTTTGCTTTCTAATTCTGACATGTGTAAACTTACCTATAATATCCTCATGGCAAAGAGTTTTTAGAATATCATTTTCTAAGTACAGAATTGCCATTGCGTTAAGCTTTAGTTTCGAAAGAATACTGTGTCAATTATTTTTTTCCCAGTTTCAGAGCAGAAAATGAATGCTTTCATTCCGCATTAGGCATTGGTAATGTTAAAAACAATGTTAAAATTTTTCCGACGTTAGGAAACGTGAATACAATTTTGCTTTCGATTATAAATTCAATTTTTCAGAAGCAGTTAATCCATTCTCATTCGCACTTTATAAATCAAACTGCTCCATTTCCACTTTCAATTCATCAACATTTACATCTGTGCTATGAATCTCATCAATGAAAGTTTAACGATACACCTATATACCACAAACCTCGACACTTACCCTTTGTGGAAAGAGATGTTTTGACGAACAGGTTAACCTTCGGCTCCGTGATAGCATAATTGAACTCAGTAATTCTGAGTATTCTAGCCTGGTTGAAGTAGTTAAAAAGAAGGATGGAAATAATAGAGTTTGTATAGATTATTCGAAAGTTAAACAAAAATATTTTTAAAGACAGTACCTCCTACTCCTAATTGAAAACTTGCTTGAAAAGCTGCAAGATGCCCGAACTTTTAGTACAGTTGACTTGCAGAATGGTTTTTTTCAACCTTGATGTCGAAACGAACAGTCGACGCCACACTTCATTTGTAACACATAATGGCCAATTTCAATTTTTACGTGTTCCTTTTGGACTCTGCACTTCCCCATCAGTGTTTCAAAGATTTATCAATACAGTATTCAAATATTTAATTATCTGAGGCCATGCCCTCGTTTACATGAACGAGCAAAGATCTGGAACTGGGGAAAAATTATTTTTTATAAGTTTTATATGTGTGTATCAAGTAATGTTGGGTTTTCCTGGAAACTGAATATCACTCTAAGCCTCCGAACATTTTGTGAATTAGTAAAAGTAGAATCTATGCAACTTAAGCGCAAAAGTTATTTCAACTTAAAAAATCCTTGATATTATGATGCAAACGAAACCGATACGTATGTCATTTGGTAAAACACAAATCTACTTTTTTCACCATCGTGGGTTTTGATGACCCAAGAACTCTGTTCCTTCTCAACGTATTTTGTTTCAAAAACATTTGGGAATTACTACATTCTTTGACTTTTTTCACAAAAATTTCACTTGTTTCCCGAAAACAAACTTTTTATAAAATAATTAATGAAGCAATAAAATAACACTTTTTATATATCTCGTTTCACTTTTCTTTAAAACTCTGAATTACTTTTGAACTTTATTTTTTAACTCTCTCTTTATACATCTTTTTCAATTGTATCTGACTAGAAAAGAAACCTTATTCCTAACCAGCTGAGGCCAGCTGGGGGGATTCTTTGTCATTTTAATGCAAATATTGATTAGACACTGTTCTTCTAAGACACATTTATAATCCACTAAACTAGTATCTGCTAATCTCACTGATCGACATTTTTGATTTTGCATGGTGATCTTTAAATCCTACAATATAATGAGGTTTCTTTATTGATTATGCGTCGAAATACAATCAAATGAGTGAACACACCATAAGACGTACGTGAGAGTATTTTCTTAGCTCTTAGCTAAACTTCTTAGCCTGTTGTAAAAATAAAAAAAATACATAAAGCTTAATAAATAAAATACATAAAGCTTAATAAATAAAATACATAAATCTTTCTTACAGGGTATACGAAAACTCAAAAGGAGGATCTAATATTAAAATCTCTAATTGTAAATTTACATACATATATATTTCTTTCATTACTGAAAACTGGAAAAAAATGCAGATACATCAAAAAGCATCATACTTTAATGTTTTAGGCAAGGGAGCTAAAAAAATATTCCTTATATCGCCAATTCACTTAACTTAGAACACAAGGGCATAAAAATTAGTTAACAAGCATTTTAATCTGCTTTCCCTATCAGATGGTCATCATAAGTGGGTAGCAACGATTCAAAAAGGGAATTTCTGAGCTGGAGCGATTTATATTAGGAATTGCTAATTGGCTTGGGATTTTTTAACATAGGTTAATAGTCTAAATTTTGTTTGGTCAGCGTTCTGAGCTGCCACGCAGTGGGCTTGTGTTCAAATCCTGAATGGTCGTTTCCGTGTCGTCCCCCTCATAGGGAGCAATGCTGGCTCACCTATATGGAGCTCACATAAAGTAGCCAGCAAATCGTGGTAACAAAAGGCGAATGTCTCAGGACAAAGTGCCTCCGTATTAGAAAAAAAATTCTTGGTTTTTGTCCTTAAAGTATTAATTCAGCCCTTACTGGAATCCATATTCCTCTCAATGAATGAACGGAAAATGCCAAATATTTACTACGCATTCTTCATTAGTCAGGCCCACATTTAGACACCGCGGCTCTTGATAGTGTGGCGTCCTCTGAGGCTTAACGCAAGGCGTTCGAATATAAATGCGTGGCAAGATAAAATTAAGTCATGTGGTCAAATTTAACAGCAGATTCTTAACAAGAAAACTTAGCGATTTTAATAACAATAAAAAAATTAAAATAAAAAGGTACAGTAGATCAGCTTGACATTTTAGCAGTTACTGTAGGACAGTACGTAAGTGATTTATAAGCGGCGCTCCGAGGCTAGGTTGCCTTAGCGGAAGATCTAAACCAGAGCTTCCCAAAGTGTGTTCCGCGGAACCCTGGGGTTCCACCAGAAAATTTAGGAGTTCCAGTTTATTTACCTTCATATTTTTGTTTTTATAATCACCATTATTTACTTTTATGAATAATTTTTCAACGATTATTTGTTTAATTCAATAAAATCTAACTATTAAAACAATATTCGTTTCATTCAATATCACATTAAATTTAGGGGAGAAAGGGGTCTATTTATAAAAAAAATGCAGAGGGTTCCGTGGAACTTGAAAAATCTTCTGAGGGTTCCGCGATCAAAAAAGGTTTGGGAAACACTGCTCTAAACGTACAGCCGCTAGCTAGATGTTCAATTCCTAGAAATGAGTCTGTTTTCCAGAGAGGTGGCGGGTGGATTAGCTGGTGACAGTTCTTATCGTCGCATATTTAGGCAAACTTTACGATCACTATAGTGTCAAACTCCCATTGAACTACTGCTATGAAAGACAGTTTTACGAGGCGATGGGAGACGTTTCTGTTTTTCAAAACAGATATTCCCACATCTTGCTGGGTAAACCGATACGCCTGGGCTTAACTTTCAGGCTAAAAATTCTGGCGGCATTTGCTGGTATCGTTTTTTTTTAATCCGCTCGGAATTCACGCACGTGTTCAAAACGATGGGAACAGGAAAATGGTATTTCGATAAGAACACAGCTGAGTTCGTGCACACTGCGGGATCTTGTGAAAATACCCCCATACGTGCTGATGCTACAATAGAACCGTAAGTAGGGGTGAAAATAATCCATCCGCACATTTATTACAACGTTAATGATGTTTTAAATATTCCTTTTGCACATTACTTTAAAAAAATAATTTTTCAAAAATGCAAACTGGTAAATTTTTTTAATGACTGTCTCTACGAAACAATGTTTCCTCTGACTGATCCCAGGAGTTAAACCTAACGAGACTAAATTTTGTATCTGATTTTCCCAACATTAATAATTTAGTAAATTTTAATAATTTACGAAATTTTACGAAATTTTTCAACAACTTACTAAATTTTACTTCAACATCACAACTTTCCCAACATAAAGACGCATCTCGGAAGTTACAAGGTAACCAAACGATGCGATGGTATTACAGATTCGGGTTATCTTTAGACATAAAATCTTACTACATAAGGTCGTAGAATCTAATACAGGCATAAACCTTGGAGCACTCACTCTACAAGAGTTTTAGATAGTGAAGAACGGAAACAAAATAACCCCAACAAATGAACATGTGAATGGTAAGTTAGGCAATGAAAAAACGTATGAGCATTAAAATCTTTTATTTCCTTTCTTCGCAATAATGCCAACAATACTTAAGAACCTTGAATGTCTTATCTTAATGTAAAAAGGAGGACTTCAATTGTTTTTTAAGATATAATTTATTTGTTTATTAGTTTTATTTTTTATATGGATCCTTCTAATCGTTTGTCGCAGCTAATAGCCGAGGAGATGAAATCCAGGGGAAAAGGAGGTTCAATTGTAAATGTCTCAAGTGTTCTGGGATCGTATGCCATACCTACTTACAGCGTGTATTGCGCAAGTAAAGGAGCCGTTAACCAACTGACAAGAGTCATGGCTACCGAGTATGGACCTCATAATGTAAGTTGGAAAGTATCTGGATCTGTTATAATATGTTAACATGCGTTTTATTCCACCACAATTTTGAACTTAAAATACCATAAATTAGATTTTAATTTGTTCCCCACCTTGTATCTCAATTTTAAAATAAATATAAAAATTTTAAAAAGTCTAAAAAATAGGTAATTTGATATTGTATTTAGTATTATACCTTCGTTTCTATTTAGTTCTTTTGAAAAACCTAAAGAAATTCGAGACCACTACAGAGTATCTTGCAAAACACACTTAAAAATTCACAATAGTTGAAAGGCCTGTTCACATTGCTTTCAAAGCTTTGCGCTGCGTTACGTTACTACATTGCCTCCGAAATTGTTGACATGACCTGCGATTGGTTTGACATATCACGTGGTCAATGAATTGAGATCTGTGATTGGATAAAATTTTTAACGCTGATGCTACGAAACGCTCCGAATACAGTGTGAATCGGCCGTAAGTGTCAAAAACATAAATTATGTATTCGACAAATTAGTATTTTGAGAAAATAGAAAGGTTTTAATGTGTTTTTCCATTAATAATTTTTCATTCTTTCTTACATAGTGACTATTTTATAATAATTTTAACAAGGATAGCCGGGTTAAAAAATGTGCCAATAATTAGACATTTATTAAAAAGCAGCCCAAAATACTCCTCAATAAGAAATTTTATTCTGACACATTCTGTAAAAAACGATGTCTGTTAGTGAAGTTCACACGTTAATTGAGTATCGATAGTACTGAAAGTTAAATTTGTGAGTTGTTTTTGTAGTCTCATGAAATGCTCTTTATGTCTGAGACCTTGCAACAGAAAATACACTTAATTTCTGAACTATATATTTTCTGAACTTTAAGCAGCATTTTTGTGGGAATTTTGATTTTAACTTCAGTGTATAATCTCCCGTTTCTAGTCTAAATATAGGTCAATTATCCGTGTAGAAAATTTTAAAGACTGTTGTTGTTTCCAATCCCCTTTGGTGTAGGAAAGCCTACAAAATCCTAGGTCCTTGGCGAAGGGCAGTAACCAGCTTCACTTTTAAGGTGAGGTACCACTAGGGCTGAAGTCTGACTTGACCTCGAAGAACATCGGTCCCGTAATTTTGAACCACGTCAAGTGACGAGAACGGAATATTTGACCCCGCACCTCCAGAGGTAAATTTGAGAACTTGGAGGACATTGTAGCCACGGCCTATTTTACGTGCCCCGGCCACCATTAGTGAACACGGCGGTGGATTTGCAGCAACGAGCCTCAAACCAGGGACAATCACTGGCCCGCTGCTCTTGCCAACTGGGCCGCCGCGCCCTATTTAAAGACTAACTCATTTAATAGCTCACACAATGATTTGAACATCAATATTATACCAGGCATAAAAGTTCTAAAATCACATTTATAGACAAGAGTGTAATGGGGGCAACCTGGATTGAACCCAGCTAGAAAGTCCTGCTTACATAAAAACAGATAAAAATTTGATAAATTTTTAAGCAGCTTTTATCTTAGCAGCAGGGAAAGGCTTATCCAAATCATGTTGATATAACATCGTTTTATCCTTTAAACTATTTCCAAATAACCTCGAGAAAAAATTTACCGCAATGGTTTTCACGCGATGAAAGATAGACATTCCGTTCGTACCTCAAGCGCCAGTTGATGTTAAAATATAACAGCTAAATAGTTAATACGTGTTAGGTTATTAGGAAATATCACTATTATAGCAGAGTCGTAAAATCAAGCTTTATTTACAGCAGCAACTATACACATTTAGTAAAAGGTTTAAAACGAGGAGTGCCTACTTTCACAGGCCCCTCTTCGTAAACACATCCGCACGCCAGAGAGACAAGAGGCGAGGTGCAGACATAAGTACGCCAACCTTGGCGGCGGTTGAGCTCAATCGCAGCCTTTAGAGCGACAAACGGGGAATGAGCATCGAATATCCCAACAATACGTATGTGTACATTGTTGAGATATCTAGCATTCTATCTTTAATTTTCCACTATTGTCAATTGCAGATTCGAGTTAATACTGTAAGTCCCACTGTAGTTCGTACTTCCATGGCCGAGACACGAGGTTTATTCGATCCAGGTAACGAGTATGCCGAAACGATGAAGAACAGAACTCCATTACGAAGATTTGCAGGTAAATATCTTCAGTGAGAATGAAATTCGTCTTATCGTAAAGCGGTATAATCTATATATATAAAACAGTTCCGTAACTGACTCACTCACTGACTGACTGACATACAACGCACAGACCAAACCGCTGGACCTAAAGGGCTGAAATTTTGGCTTGGCGATTCTTCTTATGGTGTAGGGGTGCACTAAGAAATATTTTTCAAAAATTCTTCTTAGATCTTTATAAATTAAATTTTTAAGCTGTTTTTGTAACTTTTTTTAAGTTTGCATTAAAAATAATAATTTGAGGGTCATAAAATTTATATCACGAGAAAGATCATAAAAATTCCTTTAAATGAAATCTTTCTCGAACATTTACCTCAATTTTTTGTTTTTTGGTGAATTTTTAAAGATTCATTTTTAGAATTTAATTTATTAAATGCCGATCATGTGATTTCTTTTCGTGGTACTTTAAATAAATTTATCGTCACGTGCATAACAACTAAATAGATAAAAAAAATATTCTTTTTCTTTCTAATGCGGCAGACGATTGGATATTATCCAAAAAAAATTAATATCCCTTACGATTTTTTATAAATACTAGGGGCTTCGCCCCTAGGTTCGCTACGCTCGCTCCTCTGGTGAATCAAGTGAATGAATGACTCAATAGTTGTTTACAGCGATTGAGTCATTCATTTGTTTACAGTTGAAGCTCCCCCCCCCTCCCGGCGAAATGGATGAAGCCCGGGTAGATGGGGGGTATAAGCCCGGATGAAGATGGTTGAAAAATCGGATCTTCTTTCATGTCCTTCTGCAAAGGAAGCGAATGACAAGATTTTTTTGAAGTATTTCTTTAAAATTCAATTAAAAATCGAAATTTTAAGATAGAGACTTGAAATGAAGTTTATATGAATGAGAAAGCTTTCATCTTCCAGTTGATATAAATATTTTCTTTGTAACATAATAAGTCTGAGAGCATCGAATTTATATATCTCGAAACGCATAAATTTTTCCAAAAAGGGGGTTTTCAATTTTAATAAAAATATCAGTCTGTTTTAAATTATTTTTAAACAAATGAGGTCTTGTTTGAAGGAGAAATGTCTGTAGTCTTAGATTGTAAAAAAAAAAAATTCTACGATCCTTTTTTGGCGAGTTATCGTAATCTGAACATGAAAAAGTCAATATTTTCCCACAAAACATAAAATAAAAAAAAACTTAAAGTCCGACGAATATGAGACATGTCTTACTTTCTTCCCCACATTATTCTGCATCGATTGGTATCAGTCTGGACCCCATATCCCTAGCGGTTTCGGAGGAGATAGCGTGACAAGCTTTTGACAGCGGCGGCGGCGGCTGCGGCAGCGGCAGTTAGTTTTTTTTAGAATAGAGAGAAATAAATATATTATATATATATTGCATCAATTGTATAGATTGATCGTCGCACTTATTATAAATATATATATTTATTTTTTTTTGGCATTAATTGCATAAATTGACCGTTGTATTTAATTTGAATGTACTCCGTAGCGAAGCGCGAGTTTTCAGCTAGTATTCCGATATAAGGAGAAGTACTTCAACTCACGTCGCGAATGAATTCGTCCATTCGCAGGGGCGGTGGATATGCCGTTAGTGCTCTTGAAAATTATTCTCTATCATCATGTATTACATGTACACCTAATTCTGTTTTTACACGATATATAAGTTCCTGTAGAATACATGTAAAAATAATTCGTGTAAAAAAAGACATTTTATCTATGGAAGAAAAAAAGATTGAATCTGGGTCTAAAAAATCAGTAAAAATAATTTTTAAAAAACATATGAACATATTCGTTTTAAGCTTATTTTTTTATTTCAACAAAATACACATGTAATAATATGTAATGAAAATGAAAAAAATTCGTCATGAACAAACAAACAAAAAACAAAAAAAAAACCTTTAGAAATGGGCTTGGACCGTTCGTCTTAAATCAAAATGAGAATGAAAAAGAGAACGTAAAAAGAGAATGAAATATTTTTTTTAATTCGTGTTAAATCAAATTCCTGCAAAAAAGGTTCGTGCAAAAACAGAATTAGGTGTACATCTTTTTTGTTGTTGTTCTTTTAATAGATCAGTGGTGCGCAAACTGAGTCGCGACCCACCGAGGGGTCGCTAAAAAATTTCGAGGGGCCTCGGATTGTCTGAAGTAAATTTATATCATATAGAACTATATAATTATATTTATGTGTGTGTGTGTATATATACATACGTATATATTGTGTAATTTAAACATATAGAATTAAAATTATATAATTAAAAAAACATTGAAAATTTTTTTTTTCTATAATCACATATTTTTGATATTTCTAATTATGTTATTTATATGTTTAAAAAATATATTGTTAAATAAGTTTTTTTTTTTTACAATAAAAACTGAAATAGTGTATTTTCTCTCTAACTGGGTATTTAAGATATGGTAGGTTTGCTATAAATGTGTACACCAAAATGACACAGACTGAACTCGACTATTTAAGGAAAAATTGGAATCGAAGCCTCGAATTAGAATCTATTGCAGTAATCTAGAATTTCATAAAATCGTATATTTACGAGCACCAACTTGTTAGATCGGAAATAATATATTTCATCTCAATATGACATTTTAAGGCTGAATATTTTTTGGACTGTAAGACGCACCTTAAATTTATGGGAGAATATTTAAAAAAATATGTTTTTGATATTGTTAGGTATATAAAGATATTTCAATTTCTCACTTAATAAAGATAAAGAAATATATAAGTATAATAAATAATGAATATAATAAATATGTATAATAAAATATTCATTTTATTATAATGTTACCTTCGGACCATAAGATGTACCCCAATTTTAAGTCGATTATTTTTATAAAAAGGTGTGTCTTATGGGCGAAAATTACGGTAAATGAATCTCCAAACTGAAATAATCATTTTTTTTTTAATTTTCGTAGTTTAAGTATTTTGAAATTCTTTCATATGCAGAAATTTATATATACGTGTACATATTAAACATTAAACATTTATTCTACATGTTTGAATTTATTAAATATCATTTAAAAGAATATGTAGATTATTTTCATTTTCATTATAATTAATACTAGCTGAATACCCATGCTTCGCTACGGAGTACATTTTAGGATAATTACAATGAACAAGTAATGAAATTGCTTTTCCTTATAAGCAATATCTTTTGTTTCTTCATAGGGCGGAACTAATATTACTAGGCTTGTCCGGCTTGATCATGCGCACTTACGCGTGAGCAAGCTACGTAAAATTGACCGTCGGAGAAACAATTTTCTCTTATATCTACGCCAGCGTATTTTAAAATTTGGCCTTGAGACTTACTTATCGCCATGGCGAAGCATAATTTGAGGGGAAATTGCAGTCTCTTAAATTCAAATGGGGGGGGGGGGGGGATTGTGTATTAGAGGAATGCGTGGAACGAACACTTTTGCTCCTTGACCACACCCGGTTAAAACAATGGCTTCGATTCAATTTTTATGCTGGTCTTTGACTTGTAGTCTAGTGCCATTACACAATCTCGGTGGTTTAAAATTCCGAAGGAGCATTACGGGTGTGCGTTTCCGCAAAGAGAGATTATGGAATGGAAGACACAGTGGATTAAAGGTATTTAAAATATCTACCGGTATAGTTAACGGCATCATCTGAATTACAGATGACGCCGTTAACTATACCGGTAGAGTATAGTCAACAGTGCCTATCGACTGTGCACAAATTTGAAACACACTAATTTGAATTAAATTCTTAAAAAACTCCCATCTCAGTTAGTCTAGTGGTTAAATTTTATCTTTTACCGTATTGTAATATTTTTTTGTCAGTTTAGTTCGTTGGTATGCACTTGACGCAAAATTAATAAAAGTATCACAAAAAGAAAAGAATTCTCGTGATCAGCATTTAATAAATTAAATTCTAAAAATTAATATTTAAAAATTCATCAAAAATCAGAAAATGGAGGTAATGATTCGAAAACAGATTTCATTTAAAGAAATTTTTATGATCTTTCTCGTGCTATAAATTTTATAATCCTCGGAGTATTATTTTAAATGCAAACTTTAAAGAATATTACAAAAACAGCTTAAAAATTTAATTTTAAAAAATATAGGAAGAATTTTTCAGAAATCTCTCAGTGCATCCGCACACTATAAGAAGAATCGCAATGCAAAATTTCAGCCCTTTAGGTCCAGCGCTTTGGTCTGTGCGTTATCTGTCACTCGGTCAATCACGGAACTGTTTTATATGTATAAATAAAAATGATAGGTGTAATTTAATAACTTTAAAATCCCGTACATTTTTAGTTAGATTTCTGCAATTACATATAAAGTAAATTGCATTTGTATTACGTTATATAGATTAATGAATATATCATAATAATATTTGGCCTTAAGGATGTTGTGTACTAATCCTTTTGGATTCGCTCACCGCAATGTTAACCTATGGAGAAAATGTGTCCAAAGATTGCCGACTTGGATTTAAAGATTTTTTCTTATTTTACTCCGTAATAGAGAGAAAAATTTTACACCTTGAGGTATTTTTCGTTTTTAAAAAATATGAAAATGATATGTTAAAATTTCAATTATTCTGTGAAAAAAATCTGGCATTGCGTGTTTTAAACGCTATTCCTTTAGTGGACGAAATTTATAAAATGAATAGTGTTGCGGGGTGCAGAAAAGTTCAGGCTATCTGAGAATACCGTTTTATTTGATTACCAGTGTAGTAAAGCGCTTTTAATTAAAAAGCTAGCTTTATTACATGTTTGCGATAAAAGTCGGAATCAAACTTAACGCCGACAGTAATTATAGAATAGAGTGGAGTTATTTAGGACGTAGCCCGTGCGAGACAGCTTTATGAGCTTTGACGATGGGAAGGTCTGCGATGGAGACACAGATTAGATGACGGAGCCGAAAGGTGATGTTATGTTAAAAAAGAATTTTATGTTAAATTTATGGTAGTACGATTTGGAAAATGGCAACGTGCAAACCTTGGGTGGTCCAAAAGGTCAGGCAGTGAGGGCGTGATGTTTTTGAGTTCAGAAGCCAATGAGAAAGTGTGAAGGGAGAATAGCGAATGAAAAGATTATGGTGTTCGGAATGGCTGATGAAGAGGAGAAGGTGGAGTCATGGGTGTGAAAGGGGATTATAATAAAATATATAGAAGAGATCTTGGAAGAAAAAAAAGAGAGAGAGTCTTGATCGGGAAAGCTGTAGGTCCCCATCTCCAGCACGACTTAAAAAGTTATACTTTAAGTGGACCTGAGGGTTCCACCTAAATCCGTTCCGGCGACTGTGGGGGTAGAGAGAAGAGCTCCCCAAATTTCATACGATAACCTATAGAAAACGACTGCGTTTACTACGTAAAATAGAGAGGTCGGCACTCGAATTTGCAGCAGCGACGAAGAGACCCAGCTCCCGTGCCACAGCCGAGAAGCGATCCCCATCGCGAACGAAATAGTGAAAATACACGATGAGGAGTGTCCAGCACCCGTTCCACGATGAAAAGAGATCCCCATCTCGAGCGAAATAGTGAATTTACACGTCAAGGAGAGACCGACTACGATATCAACTAAGAGAAATTGGTCCCTCATCTTGAAAGAAGTAGAGACAGCCCCCTGCCCAGTGGAGCAGTGTGACCCCGAATTCTCGGCGAGGCGAGAAGGCCAAAATAGCAAACTGGTTAGATGAAAAGAATTTGGGGTGAGTGTTAAATCTAAATTTGATTTGTTCAGTTCCAGTTTGAGCTAGGTAGATTAGATTTTTCGTAAGGGATAAGTTTTAAGTGAGAAAGTGTCTTAGTGTTGAACTAATAGATAAGTTTATTTGTTTTGTGCTCGGGGCGTTCCATAACCTTTGCAAAGTAGTAGTAAATAAGGTTTGTGAGAGATAAAGATATTGTGCCTAAATTTTGAAAATTAAAGATTCTTTTTATACTTGTAAATATTAAGTATGTAAATAAACTAAATTTTGTTAGGTTAAAATCTATTAGTTTGTCTAAATTAAAAGTTTTTGGTGTTCAATTACATGATCTAAAATTGAGAATAGTTTATTGGCTTTTGTTCGTTTGCTAAATTTTGACATCCAGAGCTCTGGGTTGTATTCAACAAAATAATTAATAAACACAACGAACCCAAATAAATAAAAAAAAATTATTTTGTAGTAACCAAAATAATTTACGATACACGCCCAACTAACTAAAGCTGGATGTAGCAACACGACAACCAGCATTTATGCACCTGTAAATAGTAGACACATTTTCTCCATGGGTTAACACTGAGGTGAGCGAATCCAGTAGGGCTAGTATGCAGCAGGTGTTGATATCAGAGCGGGTTAAGGATAGACCATTTGCATGTTGGTGAACAATGCATTCTTTTCGGTAGCAAATTTACAAGTCAGCAAATTTTCTTAAAAGATCTACTGCGGTCGCGCCCACTGCCCATAATTCATAAGAAGTCATAATTATTTTTATATAGACAAAAATAATGGATAAAAAAATGAAGTTTCGAAGATCTTATCTGTTGTTTGCCATTAGACGTATTACCGTCAGGGAGAGTTTCTTGTTTTTGATTAATATATTTTTTTTCGCGAGTTGAAATTTCTTTTCTAAGGTGAATCATATTTAAACTAAATTTGTTTTTTTTACTTTAGTATATAGCAGCGGATTCCAACTTTTATTCTACTACGCCTCCCTCAAAAAAAAAGGAAAATTTTCCCGCGCCTCCCTATCTTATCTTTTAATAGATATAATAATATGGACACTTTATATAACTTTATTACAAAATAAATAAAAACTACAATTAACAGAATATTAACAAAGTTTTGCTATAACAATACGAACATGTATATTAATTTTTATATTAAATTACTAATTAAACTACATCTAACGCATGAAAATTTAATGCGAAGGTTGTTGTTTATCGGCACAAAGTTTAGCAAATCTCGGGGGAAATGTGGAGAGTGCCGCTCGTAACTCTTTTTCGACTGTTAACCTGGTTCGATATTTGGTTTTCATTGCAGCCAGTGCCGCAAAGCCCGTTTCACATAAATAAGATGTTACAAACAGTAGAAGATTCGTACTCTCCACTAAGGTCGTCTGCACACGGGGCAACTCAAAAGAAACTGATAACCGACTCTAATCACAAACCAGTCCGTGTTGAGTCGTAACCTATGTAATTGAATGGAGCCACGCACACGGCGCAACTGGTTACAAACCCGGGGGTTTGCAACCAGTTGCGCCGTGTGCGTGGCTCCATTCAATTACATAGGTTACGACTCAACACGGACTGGTTTGTGATTAGAGTCGGTTATCAGTTTCTTTTGAGTTGCTCCGTGTGCAGACGGCCTAAGATTCATCCAAAATTGAATTATGAATTAATTCTGAAACTTTAGTTTTAGTGAGCAATCTCATGACAATTCTATCAATTTTTCTTTTTCGATGGTTGTCATTTCAAATTCGTCTATATATAGATATTATGGTTTATTCGTTTATTTATAGATATTATAGTATGAACATTGATTTTTTAAAAACAGTTTTGGCCCCTCTCCTAGCAGTCGCGCTTCCCAGGTTGGAAACCTCGGGTATATAGCAAAAGTTTAATTGCAGTTGATATTTTGCTTCAAAATACTTTAAAAGTATATTCGATATCAAATATTAAGCAAATTTAGATTTTATTTTCCCATGCATGGCGATGTGAATCACGAGTTACTTAGTACATATTACTTAGTACATACTTTGTCAAAGCGTTCCAAAAAGTTATATTTATTTTATTTATACATACATAGCAAATTTATTTCTGGAAAACTCAGTATTTATTTATTTATTATTTATTTTCAGAACCAGAAGACATCATCGGTCCAATATTCTTCCTCCTCAGTGATTACGCTTCCATGGTAACCGGAACAGACATGCCAATTGACGGAGGACTCTCTGTATGCTTTACTTAAATGAGTGATTGCAGAATTGTGTGAAATATCTTATTTTTTTTTTTAGAATTCCATGAATATCACGCAAAGCGTTGAAATTTTAGATACCTAAACATTTTCTTCCAAAAAAAGGTTTTATTGTCTTGATATAAGATTTGGTGTACAAGGAGACAGCAATAAATAACATTTTTAAATTCTTATGAAATTTCTATCTGCTTCAAAAATTAAACTACATGAAATACGGTATTTTGCTAGTTCATCCATCACTAGATATCAACTTTGTTGGCCCCACACTAACTAATATGTGGTATGTTACCGCACACGTAAAATGTATAATATAACGTCAGAAGTGAATATGTAAGGCCTTTATTACGATCATTCTATCTCTCGTATACAAATACTAGCTGAATACCCGTATTTTGCTATGGAGTACATTCAAATTAAATACAATGGTCAATGTATGCAATTAATGCCAAATATATATATATATATATATATATATATATATATATATATATATATATATATATATATATATATTTATATATATATATATATATATTTATATACATATACAGTGGAATCTCGATCTATCGTTTTTCAAGGGATCGATTGAAATGAACGATAAATGCTGGAAAACGATAGATGCGGAAACATAACAAAGCAATATGATCTTTGGGACTGGATGGAATGATTGACACATACGGAAAAACGATGGATCCGAAAACGATCGATCGAGATTCAACTGTATATATATATATATATATATATATATATATATATATATATATATATATATATATATATATATATATATATATATATATATATATATATATATATATATGTATGTATGTATGTATATATATATATATATATTTATAATAAATACAACGATCAATGTATGCAATTGATGTAAAAAATATATATATTTATAAAAAATATCGTAAGGGATATTTTTATAGATAAAATAATGTAGAAGAAAATATTCAAATTAAATCTAATAGAACATACTAAAGAATATAGTACAGTTTGAGGAACATATCTTTTACTTTATTTTAATATTTTTTTGGATAATGGCCAATCGTCTGCCACATTAGTAAGAAAAAAATTTTTTTTTTGTCTATTTCGTTGTTATGGACGTGGCGCAAAATTAGTTTAAAGTATCACAAAAAGAAAAGAAACCACGAGATCAGCATTTAAAATATTAAATTCTAAAAATTAATCTTTAAGAATTCACCAAAAATCAGAAAATGGAGGTACAGGTTCAAAAAAAGATTTCATTTTAAAGGAATTTTTATGATTTTTCTCGTGATATAAATTTTATAACCCTCGGATTATTATTTTAAATGCAAACTTTAAAGAATGGTACAAAATCAGCTTTAAAATTTGATTTTAAAACATCTAAGAAAAAGTTTTCAAAAATCTTTCTTAGTGCACCTCTACACTATGAGAAGAATCGCCATGCAAAATTTCATCCCTTTAGGTCCAGCGGTTTGGTCTATGCATTATCTGTCAGTCAGTTACGGAACTGTTTTATATATATAGATGGCATGTCCCGATAACATACGAAGTGCAAACTTTAAATAAAAAGAACCAAACGTTGGAGGAAGGAAAAGATTAAAAACTGATCGAAAAAGCCGTAGATTCAATAAAATGAAAGTTCGGAATTCCAGGAGGAAGAGAAACTATTTTAGAGCTTGTTCACATACTATGTGAACAGGCTCTAAAATAATTTGACGCTGAAGGATTATATTAGAACACTTCAGCGTCAAATTTTTAACCAGTCAGATTCTAATTATTGACCCATATAATCAATCAGCGACAACGAAATCTTTAACGCTGACGGATTCTATGTGACCAGGTCCTTAGTCAGGCCACGCGTTTTTACAAAGGTAGCAGAATCATCTACTAATTCTAATCACTTTTTTAAGATGATTTTTATTAATCAGTTCAATGATTTGCATTTTAAATAATGTCATTTAGAATCTTGAACTTCTTTATATATATATATATATATATATATATATATATATATATATATATATATATATATATATATATATATATATATATATATATGTATATTACCGTAACTAGGCAGAGACACTCGCCCAGGGCCCACTTGTATGGGGGGCCTAAAATGCTTTATTTGTATTATTATTGTCCCAAATCTAAATAATTAAGAGGCCCAAATGCAAATTCTTGCCCAGAGCACATGAATGGCTAGTTACGGTACTGTATGTACAGGTATGCAGTGGAATCTCGGTCGATCGTTCCCCGAAGGATCGTTTTCCCGTATGTATCGTTTATTTTACCCAGTCCCGAATAAATTCCATAGAAAACAAGTAAAAACAGACCACAGGGATCGTTCTTCGATCCATCTTTTCCTCGTAATATTGGTTTGGAATATCTTAACTTTATATAAATTTATCGGATCGATCTTTTTTTTCATAATAACTGAACCTGAAATATAAATGTCTGTATTGAGCTAGAATGACGCTCTAATTAAACAATGAGCAGAACATTTGAGATACACGCTCTCGTATTTTTGTTCTCTCCTGTTTAGCCTGGTTTCGCGTTATCGTACCACTCCCATTATTTGTTCGTCGTTGGTGTTTCTTTATTCTTTAACCCCTGATGTATCCTATTTTCGGCAACTCATTCCAAATTCTCTGTGTATTAAACATTTCTGTGCTTATCAGTAATGGCTCACAGTCTACCGACCAGAGCGGTTCCTGCTGCCCTCTGGCTTTTATGTTGGCCTTGGAAGGGAGGCGCCCTGGTGTTTGGTCTAGGGCAGGGATGGCGAACCTGTGACCCGCGGGTCACATAGTGACACGCGAAGCAATTTTAGACGACGCACGAGACGATCACATTGTTTTAACATCAATTTAATTTAACTTTTCAGATTTTGATTTTCATTCGTCGGACTGAGAAATCTATAATCTAATTTGTACTAGAAATATTTTTTTTTAAATAACTGTTTTAAATTAATTTTTTCCTCTTTTGCCAAACAGAAGTCTTAAAACACTATTCTTCAGTATTAGCGAATGCAAAAGAAATATTTGACGAAAGATTCTCCCAATTTCGTGAAATTGAGAAAACTTTACAGTTTGCCATTTTACCACACAAACTTAAATTTAAAGATCTTAAATTATCCTCTTTCGATTGGCTTCAAATTGATAACTTAGAAACGGAAATGGTTGAATTTCAGAACAGTGTTGTACGGAGGAATATATTTGCAGAACTAAACGTAAACTTAGGAAAAAAATGCAAGATCTGGAAAATTGTGACGAATATATTTAAACAACAAGCACTGAAAATATTATTTTAACTGAATGGAACTCGTTGCCAAATTCGCTAATGTCGATGGGAAACTTAGCAAGAGCTCCTTTGACAATGTTTGGATCAACCTACGTTTACAAACAGTTGTTTTCGACAATGATGTTTATTAAAACTATAAATAGAAATCACCTCGGCATCGACTTGTCCGCTGCGTACGTACGTTTAAAAGTTACAAATATCAAACGACGTATAAATGAATTATCGTCCGAAAGACAACAACAAGTGTCACATTAAGTGCGATAATTCTGTACTTATTTTCTTCCTGATATTGATAGTTTTAAACAAACCATAATAAAAAGTTAAATTTGTTTTTGTTTTAAATATATATCGTATAATTTTTTGAATGTCCGAAGGTCTTCCAAAGATCAAATACAAAATTTTTAAGTGACAAGTGGTTTTAATTTCTACGGTTTCAAGACATTTTTTGACACGCGTTAGAAAAAGGTTCGCCATCTCTGGTCTAGGGTGTGAGAAGTTTCTGATTGCTGCAGTCTATACTGTCCGATGGGGGCTTCACCCGGAAGAAAGAATTTCCTGGTGGTCATATGTCGGACCCCATCCATGGATGGGGTCCATAACTAGAATCATGGGGTAACTAGAACCATTCCATTGCACTGCAGTGCAATGGAATGGTTCTAGTTACAAACGAATCACGGCTTCCGTTTCCCCTACCCACTTCGAAAAGTGTTGGGACGTTGCTGAACGGTCAAACGTAGCGGCGCACGTCTGAGATTATCTCTTTAGTTTTTCGTAGCTTTTACTATAGATGTTTTTAAAACTCTCAAATGAATCGTTCTGCGAAGAAAGTCCGCAGTCTTCAAGAGAGATTAAAAATTATTGAAGAAGTGGAAAAAATCCCTCTGCAAAACGCGTTGACGTAGCCAAGCGTTTAGGAATCGCAGATCTACGTTGAATTACATTTATGTAAAGAGAAATGAAGTTCGGGAGTAAATAGTTAGGTGTGGAAAATCTTCGATAACAAGAAAGACTTGCAGAGAATCGAAGTTTATGGAAATGGAAAAAATCATCTTCACTTGGTACCAACAATCACGTACCGCAAACATACCTGTTGATGGGAGCATTATTCGGGAGAAAGCAAAACTAATTGCAAAAAGACTTGACATTAATGACTTTGGGGCATCAAGCGGGTGGATAACAAGTTTCAAATATCGTCACGTCCTTGTACACAAGAAGCTCATGGGAGTGAGTGCATATGTGGATACAGTACGAACATCATCGTGGATTAATGAGCTTCCAAAGGTGTTGGAGAACTACCTGCCTCGAGACATTTACAAAGCAGATGAAACTGGACTATTTTATAATTGCCTCCGTAACAGCACACTGACATTAAAGGGTCAGTCCTGCCATGGTGGTAAAGGGTCCAAAGAGAGAATCACTGTGGAAACTGATGGAACTGATAACAGTGTTTTTGTGTTAACAGTGATGGAACTGATATACGCGAGCCGATAGTCATTGGCAAATCACTGAAGCATAAGTTTTTCAAAAATAGAAAAACTTTACCAGTAAAATATTACGCTAAAAACAAGACGTGGATGACTGCAAATATATTTACTTCATTTTTACGAGACCTTGATACAGAAATGCGCATTAAACAAAGAAACATTTTACTGTTTATAGACAAGCTCACCCTAGTTACCTAGCAGCTCACCCTAGTTATACAACGTTTTTGAAAAACTTAAAAGTTATTTTCTATCCTGATGATTGTACGAAGTGTTTTGCAACCCTTAGATATGGGTATTATAAAGCGTTTTAAAGGGTATTATCGAAAACAACTTGTACGAAAGGCTGTCTGTCTAATAGATTCAGACAATAAAATTGATAAAACGTTTCTAAAGATTGATGTCCTCCAGGCTATGAATTATGTACTGACGGCTTGGTGTTAGGTGAAGCAGTCCACAATAATTAAATGTTTTAGGAAATGTGGTTACGGCAGTCCACCAGTGCCTTCATGTAATGAAGAACAGGTGGGTGTCACTGAAGATGATTGTAGTAGATTATAAACTGCACCTGACATCCATTTTGATATGTTTGTTGCATTTGACGATGATGTCGCAACTTGTGGGTTGGAAACAATCGACAGTTTGTGTGACGCAAAGTTGAAGGAGTCAACAGATGGTGTTGAAGAAGATCCACTACCTGTACCTTCGTTTTCGGAAGCATGCTTGGCGTTTGAAAAATTGAAAAGTTTTTTATACTGTCACACAATAACCGATACCGAAAAGAATGCAATTTGCAACACTGAAAAAATATTGTTTACTTGTGGAGAGAAAACCGGCACAAAATAAGCGAAGATTAAAGACTATTTTAATTGAATCAAAATTCCTGTGTATCTAGGTATATTTCTTTTTTTATTATTATTAGCTTCGATTTCAGTAAAACTTTGTAATTTTATCTTCAATTGCACAACAGGTATGTATTCATTTATGTATGCGAGTAAATATATTTTAAGGATATCAAACTTTTAGGTATGTTAATACTTTTTTGTATGTTCCCGAACATTTATCGTTTTCCCATATTCAACATTTAGTTCAGCCAGTCCTTTCGAAAACGATAGATCGAGATTCCACTAATTAATGTATATATATATATATATATACATATGTATGCAATAAATTATAAACAGGAGAGATGCAGTCGTTGAACAGATTAAGAACTTTTATTTAGTTTCAACATCACGAAGACATAATAGCTATACTGGTGATCCATTTGACAGTTGTGTATCGTAGTAAATATCACAACATTGCCGGACATAGCTACGAAAGTGGAAAGGGAGGCTCGCGTTACATTGCAACGTATCACGAGAAAAATTCAAAGGCTTTGCTTCACGGCCATACTATCAATAAGCTTGGGAATATTTCCGAATTTTAACTATAAGGCAGTGGTTCCCAACCTGGGGGTCGCGATGTGTTTTCGTCGCCACGGCTCTATTCAATGAAAGTAACTGTTTAGCGAATTTCACCAAAAAAGATTTACAATATTTATTTACCATTGTTAGGTGAGGTTATCAAGAGTACCTAACAATCTGGAAATGCTAATAACACACTATTCATGAGACTCAAAATTTTTGTTATAAGGAGCCAACAATTATAAATAACCTGTCTCAATGGAAAAAAAAAATAAGATTAAAAACTTTGTAGCGTGTTACAAATATAAAGAACGATCCTCAACAGATGGCAGCAGTAGACATCAAATGAAGTTCCAAAATTTAAGCAGTCCTAAAACTTAGAAAGTGCAAATATATTTACCATATTTTTCAGACCATAAGAAGCACCTTTTTACATTAAAAAATCGGGGTGCGTATTATGGTCCGAAGGTAATATTAAAATCAAAATGGATATTATATTATATATACAGTGATTTCCGCTTATAAGAATCACGTTAGTTATTACTGTTTTTGATTCTTATAAGCGGTTGATTCTTATAACCGAAACTTCCCTTTGGACAGGCACACATACACAAATATATACTTGTACATATATATAAACACACAGGCACATATATACATAATTTACCATTAAATACTCTTTAATTTACGTTGTTTATCATTTATTAAAATTATTTTTTATAATTTTAAAAATACTCAATTTCTAAAAAATACTATAACTCAATTTCTAGACCTATAAGTAACAACACATGATTATAAAATCAACCAGAGGCAGCTTCTCTTTGACTACACTTTGGAAGAGCATCATATCTAATTAACAAGTTCTGTTTTTCAGAAAAACTAAGAGTTTTCCTTGTTTTTATCATATTTTAATTCGACTATCAAAAAGTTCTAACACTAACTGGCAATTTTGTTAGAAAACTAAAGTGAATACTAACGACGTATGCTTATTACAGTCTCAGACGAAGATTCACTTTATAGCTTACGTTTCACGGTTTGATTCTGAATCAAACCGTGAAACGTTTGATTCAGCATCTGGTTCATTTGATTCAGCAAAATGGATCCGTTTACGTTTCACGGTTTTAAGTGCTGAATCCACTGTCCCGTTTGCGTAAGTGATGGTGGAGATTTGTTTTTCAGGGTCCAGAAATCCGCAACCAGGAAGTAAGTGGTGGGAAAAAAGGAGTGCCTGTCTGGAGAAAAGCGAAATTGGACCCGGGCGGGTTAGATGCCCCTGGGTAAAGCTAATAAGACAGTGTTTAGCAAAAACGTATAAGGAGAAACTCTTATGTTATGTCTAAAGAAATGTATTTTACGACTGTTTTCCACCCCAAAGTTTTATCAATCTTTCTTTTCCAAAACTTAAGAAAGAATTTCGTACCTTTTGAGAGTTCAAGTGGCATTTTTTGGAAAAATGAAAAGAAGGCGAAGATTGCAAACTGATTCTTATAACCGGTGGATTGATTCTTTAAAACGGAAATTTTAACATGGAAATAATACATTTGTTTTTGTTTTTGCGATATTGATTCTTATAAACGGTTGATTCTTATAACCACTGATCACTATAAGCGGTGGTTACTGTATTACATATATTTTATAGGTACAAGTATGATATCTCCCCAAGAGATTTCTCGCCAAATATGGCGCCCTTTGTTTTGGTTGTTGTGTTGCCGGTTTTTACTTTGGTGTAATGCTTTAGTGTAATGCTCCGTCAAAATATTAACAGTTGCTTTTTAATTTTTTGACGGAGGTTGGGTTGTAAAAGAGCGCGAATTGCAAAAAATGTGGGTCAGAGATGAGGATTCAAGTTCTTATTCTGATGGTTTTACATTTGTTTGTAGGAAAGTTATTGGGTTGGGGGGGGGGGAGCAATGTAACACTGAGAAATCTATTCGGCATGGTTCGTGGTTACAATCGTAAGGCAGATTTTAAATTCTACCTAGCGATGTACATGTTTCGGAAATCATGTTTAGCGGCAAATGTAGGTTGTTTTAATAAATTTATTGAAATCGTTTCGGGGATTAACTGGAGGGAGTACAAAATTTCGGTATAGATACTTTTTTTTAAAATTCTCTTGCCATCATGTATTTTTTTCTATTGTATTTGTGCTTTAATTTATGTTTAATCAAGAAATATATATTTAACCAAGATGTATATTATGTTTATTTAAATGAATTATTATTAGTTGCACTATACTGCCTTTTTGTCGCGGGGGGCTTGGGGGGGGGGAGGCGGCAATCCCCCACTTAACAAATTTCTTATTATTTTTCAGCTTTTATTTTTGTATTGATGTGTTTTTTGTGCTTTCTGTGGTTGAACAGTATAAAAAATGCGTATTTTTGGGACTTTAAGGAATTTCCCGTTTCAAAGGCACGCGTTCTCCTTGGCGACAAAAAAAAAATAGCCAAAATCGCCATTGGGGGGGGGGGTATATCATACAAGTTCCATTTAATATATATTATTTACTATATTATATATTTTTTTTATCTTTATTAAGTTAAGAAATTGAAAATATCTTTATATACCTGAAAAAATACAAAATATTCTTTTCTAAAAACCCTCCCATAAATTTGAGGCGGATCGTATGGTCCGAAAAATACGGTACTAAATTAATATTCAGAATGGAAGACTGAATCATTTTTTAAAAATCACTTCCTTCCGATACTTAAGCATATGCGTCGGTTGTTATAGATGAAGTGCGTATTTGTAAATATTTTCCTTGAATTATGAAGAAATTGTCATAAATAGGAAGTCAGGTACCCATGTAGTCAATACCCATGGCAGTAGAAAGGAATTTTTGAAATGAATCTAAGTTTGAATGATAGATTGATTTAAAAAAAATAAATGTTACCTTTTAACTATAGGGCAGTGTCTCGCAGCATGTCACATCTCAACTCTTGCAGATTTTACTTCTTGTTTGGCGAGGAGTGGCAAAAAATAGCATAATTTAACATGGCGTTCAATGAGCATTCTTACAGCTTGTTGAATAAAATGCTCTCAGATTACCCAAAGTCTTTAGATACGGTATCTAAACAAAGGTATATCACTAAATTGAACATTCAGGTACAGCCCGGAAAGATTTATTCAGTATGTGACCCGTATTTATTGACAGAGGAAGACTGGAGTTACGATAAAAGACGCTGGCCTGAAGTAACTTATCCTGATATCTATACATATCTCAACATAATAATAATCATTCTCAACGAAAGAATGATTATATTCTCTTAAACCTTGCGAAATATTAAAAAAAAGTGTTAAAATGCCTGCTACATACAACTAATATGAGGAATTTTATAAATAAACTTAAATTATTTAACTCAAAATATAGGGACGGCTTCTGTTTTCTGCCAGCCGATAATCACGAAAACTGACGTAGCCAGTGACGTTGCGACGTTTCGCCTTATTCAGTGAGATCTTCGTACCATTAAATTGCTCGAGATGTAAAAGTGATAGTATTTCCCCATTTATATTGTTAATTATGGAAACACTTTATTTCTCCAAAAATGTATTGTGGATCTGATGTCCAGAGAAAAATTTCCTCGAAGCTGAGAGCCTTATAGCGCTAGCAATGTAACGTTTAAAAAATAAAACCCAAAAAGGTCCATTAAACAAATGTAAACTGGAAATGAAATTCTTCACCTAATTGAGTCTTATGAGACATTTTAACCCCCTTTTTTTAACTGAAAATAATAATTCTCCGTTTTATGACACGAAATGGAGTCAACGATATAAAATGTTGATAATATTGAGATATATTTATAATTAAAGGCCAAAGAATGCAGATACAATCACCTTATTTAAAAATTGTCTGGTTTAATGCATCTAAGGACAACTTGCGAATCGATTTCTATTATTTCCAAAAACCTAAAAAACAATGAGATTGTCCATCTTCGTGATATGCGGAATACCGTGTAATAGCTGCACAGTTGATCTACTACATCAACTCCAGCTTTTGTCGTATTGGAATCCAGTATAATCGCTGGTTTACCACGGTTAAATCACGATTAACGATGACTGGAAAGGAATACGAGGGTCAGAAAATCAGACCTGTATTAGAAAGGGTGTAGCTATAAATAGAAACTGCTTAAAACATTCAAACCTTATTTGTAAAAACAAACCATACAAAATTGCGAAAATGTTGTACTTTATACACGGGCGCTACAGCTGAAGGATTAATGGAACTCTTGGTATTTCTTCGCAGAAAAAAATCAAAAATACTTAAGGAATCTTATTAGACCTAAATGACTTGCTTTTCTAACTATTTTGCATAAAAACAAAGCTGCTTATAATGAGCGAGTTTGCATGGCTGTACATAAATGGTTTGATGTTAAAACGAATGGTACGAATTAAAACTCTAAAACACTCTTCGCATAAAGATCATTGAATGTTACATGGAAACATAGCTCTCTATCTATAGAGCTGAAACACTGAAAAATTTCATTTTTCGATATCATATTTTCTCATTTTAAAAATAAACAGAATTCTATCAATCAATAATGAAAATCTTGCAAATTTAAAATTTAATGACCACTTGTGAAAGTATTGAAATTTGAAAATATATAAAGAAGGGGGTACAGAATTTTTAAAAGAATTTTAATCTTAACCCTTAACTTACCTTCCACCAAGCTGTAATTAGGAATACCTCCAGCTTTTCCTCTCTTACAGAACAAAACTCATTTCGGAAGTTTCATTGAAGGTAAAATGAGCAATTTCTGTTGTGGCATCTAAAAACGTATTTTAAGTAAACAGTTAAACTTTGAAGCGTATTCCCATCTTTAATATTACAGTAATAAGCATTACATCTAAAATAAAAAATAATAAAAACACTGAAAACATTTATACAAAGTCCTATTTTAAAAATGTTTTTAAAAATGCAGACGTATGTGTTGTTGATGTTGCTTCTAATCCCCCCTGATGAAAGTTCCTAACCAGGTCCATACAGACTTAGGGCCTGTTTACATAGAATTCGTCAGCGTTAGCGTAAAAATTTTTAACCAATCAACATCATTGAGCCATTTGACCAATCAGCGCTGTACCGTAGTCAATAATAAGACAAGCCTATCGCTTCAACTATTTACTACGATCCGTTAAACATACTACAACTACAACATTTAAAGCAAGTATGTACAGCGAGTTAGAATATATCGTTAGACCATCAGCTTGGCTTTTTGGGGTTCCAAGACAGCTCTGGCCTAAGAAGGCCTCAGACCCGGAGAGCTCCGTCTCTCTGCACTCAAAAACAGCTCTCTGCCTTGTGGACTCTTGCAGTCTATCTTTATACTGTCGGTGAATTCAAAGGGATTTCTCTGGCGTTTGAAGTGCTGGTAAGTGTTCGAAGTTTATGAGATTCCAGCCGTCACTATAGTGTCAAAATATGAAGAACACTCGAACCACTCTGGGATTTATACGTTCTATAACGTCAAAACTGCACATTACAAGAACTTTATGGCCTCTAATCCAAGAGTTTATGAGACCGTTCAGATCAAAAGTTCGCAGATAGATGACATGTTGAGGGGTAGGAAAGGGGCATCACATACTTATATAAGTACTAATTTCGTATAGAAATTGAGACAATGTCATAGCGCCAACGTAATCTTTAGTGGTGACGCTGACGGATTCTATGTGAACAAACTCTAAGGGCTGAAGCGTGCGGCTCCGGTTTATATAGCACCACAAGGGTCGGAGTCCATCTTAGCTAATTGCCACCTCAATTTTGACTGAGCACTCTCAGGGGCGGCATCTGGGGAATAGTACCCTCTCCCATCCTCTCCGACGTCATAGAGGGACTTTCCGCTCCACGAATTTAACGTGCCTATATCCGGCCTAGACTAGGAGGTACTTCATGACGCGCGACGGGATTTAGTCCGAGCATCCTCAGCACCGAAAGCCAGCGTGGTACCACAAATATACCTCGAGCACGCAGACATATGTAACAATATCAAATATGAAATTTCGATATTGCGCATATATCATAGAGGTTTTTTTAGATACTTTAAATATTTTAGTCTATCAGTGTTATTCACAGTTTAAGAGTTTGTATTAATTACTCATCAGTGTCAAGTGAGATAACTTGCATAAGGTCAACGAAAAGCGTTTTTGATGACACCGTTATCGATTTGCCCTTTTTGAAAATATTTTTAAAATGTCTTTTTTTCTGTGACTTAGATTAGTCAGTTATTGCTGCTTTAATAAAATGCCAAAGGAAAATGTAAATTAATCTCGAGGCAGATAATCATTTCACAGTGAACTTATTTTCGGAGGGTTTGAACAATACTGATGTCGAGTTTAAGAAAATCGATTTGAAATCTTGACCTGACGAATGTTATAACTTTGTATGCAATTATTTTTTTAGTCTTAAATATAAAGATTGTAAAATTATAAATTTTCTAAGAAAGTCTTGTTTTGTTGAGATATTTTCTAACTCTTACGATAATTTACAGATTGTGTATATTTAGACTTAAGTGATGCAAACAGATAAAAGATTTGTTATTACAAATCACAAAATTTAATTTCTTTCCAGAAATTATCCAAGTAATTTTTTTCTCTCTTCAAAGTTTTATAATGAGAATTACAAGATGTTGGAGAGCTTTGTAAATACTCCGGATAAGTTAAATATTATAAAGTAGTATTCATTTATCCATCACTAATAACCAAAGTTTTGCAAGAAAAGGTTACTCTCTATCCTTAACGTTAATCTAAATTAACGTTATAACTCTATAATTAACGTTACAGATATTACTGTGTTTTACAAATATGAACAAAATCCTTCAATAGATGGCAGCAGCAGACCTAATGTCGTTCTATTTGGAATGACATTCAAGATATCTCTCCGAAATTACATAAAATTCGGACCGATATCGTTCCCTTTAACAAGATCATATCAGAATAGAAATCCATCAGAAATCAATCTAGTGTAGATGTGAACATATTTACGCCATTTACTTCATAGAAAAAAGCTTATTATGACATGATGAGTTGCATGATTTTCCAATTTTTATGATTCACCACAGTTATCGAAAAGGGAAATCCTTCTATTAATGGGATAGCTTTGAAATCGGGTTAATACTACTGGATATCCTAAATCACATTAGCCAAGGTCAGGGAGAAGGATAATTTGGGGAGCATAATCGATATTCGAACTAGGTTTCGACTGTCTCATTCCTTGGGTGAACATTTTAACTTTAAACAGTTTAAAATATCTCATCAATTGACCTGCTAACGATAGGCACAGTTGTCATTAGCGAAGGATTTCATATCACCACCTGAAAAAATACTGAGAAGCCTTGCCAGCGAAACGCTAGAGCTGTACGTTAATTTCTTTAAAACATACTATTTGTATCTTTGTATCTGACGTATAAATTAACGTCACAATACATAAATGAAACAATTGGAGAAGATACTAAAAAGGAATATAAAAACAACACAGATTAAAAGAATAAATAAATGGATGATTTTGAGGAAACTCATTGTAACTGCTAAAGAAAAGTACTAGTACACATCAGGAAGTAATCCTGGAATCCGACCCACAAGGTAGGAGGGAGTATTATAAATAAATAAATAAATATATATATATATATATATATATATATATATATATTAAATTCTCAGACATTTGGGAATATTCTGAGTTATAGACCTTTAAATAATTTAAAACACATTTGTTTTTAAAATACATTTGAATAGCTTATATCAGGGGGCCCCACAGCTATTCTTCCACTAGACACTCCTTGTCCTATTAACTATGAATTTTGAGTCAGTTTTCAGATAAAATTTAATTCAATCTTTTATCTTTATTTTTATTGGGGGGTGTTAAGATGCCGTGTGTTCCTGACTGTAAATATAAGGTGTATGAAAACAGAAGTATGAAGATAAATCACTTTTAAGACCCTTTAATATATATTCTCTCTAGTATCTTTACATAAAATGGATATTATCATTAGTGCTGTTATTAATCTTGGTGGTTGTTGTATGATTCCCATAAGGCGACAGTTTGCTTTCGATTGACGAAACTGTTTGAATATAACAACACTTTTCACAAGCTTCTACGTTCTCCCTGATTAAGCAACAGATAACGAACAAGCAGATGAGAAACAATTCTCTGAGAAATTAATTTGTAAATAAATGTGTGACGAGAATTCAAGTGGAAATTTACACCATCGCAAATAAACAGGACTGGAGTTTACAGATGGGACCTTTAATATCAATCAAATTAAAATATGCAGCCCTTCAATGATATTTTCTCAAATCTTATACATTTTATTATTTTTATACATCTCGCGCAATAAATTAGGTCTAAGATGACCAAACTATCACGTCTTGAGATCTCCTATTTCTAAGAATAAGGATGTCCCGCCAAACCACTGTTTATAAAATGTTAATCACAGTCTGGAAGGGGTCACTTCTCCACATCCCCTTTTCCCTAACGACCGTAACCGCAAAAGATCGTGAAAAAATTCAGTTGTTAAGAATTCGAGCCAGCCCGTTCCTCTGGGAGTTGGTCTGGGGCTTAATTTTCTGGAAACCACTTTAAAAAATTAATAGCGTAATTTATGTTGTACGCCAAAAATGGGGGAAGACACTGGTATTTTCTCCTTGCATATTGCTGATAAACAGAAAAGCAAACGAGCACGAACTTTGTAATGCATTTGTTTAAGTTATGAGGAAACTAATTTGTTTAAGTAATGAGGAAACTAATTAATAACATAATGCTAATAACATACTTTTGGCATTGAATGGAATGCTTTTCATTCCTTGTTTTTATTCTCAATCTTAAGGTTTTGCATATATTTTGCGATATTAACTCGATGTATTTCTACCCATATAGCTGCAAATGGCACTCTGATGGAGAACTATGAGAAACTTTTAGTTTATATCTATATACGTTAGACATAATCCTGCTCTATCTCTACATACCTTATACACAAGTCAAACTTGCAGCTCCCGATCTAACCCTAGCGTAGAAAAAGGTGACCACAGAACTCTTGCCAACACATGCCAACCACACTTGCCAACACATCTCTACATTATATAGTTTTCGAAATTGAATAAGCGATATTGTAACTGAAATTAACGAAATACGGAAAACAATCGTAGTACAAAGATAAAGGTTTGATATTCATCCATAAGGCTTCATTGATAAAGTTGACAAATGCTCTCTAATTAATTTAAAAGGTTTCTAAATTATTATTATTAAAATGATACCATTTTAGATTTCTCTTGACATCGTTGAAACCTGTTTTTAGAACGAGCGCCTCTTTCTAAACGATCATAGTAAGTTTCGCATTGGGATTGGTCTTTTAGCACACATTGTTTGGGTACGATAGGAATTTTTTTGTTTATATCTTATTGACATAGGATGCTCGTATACAAAGAGTGTTAATATTCTTAAATATTTTTACTGATTTTTTTATTCATTTGTATATTAATAAATATTTACCTTCAATATTTGTACATTGAAGATCAGTAAGTTTTTATGTTCTTTATTAGTTCTCTAAAAATCAATTAACATCATTTACAAAACATTTACTTCAATGATTACGCCTATAATTTTCTCAGTCCTCCTTATAAAGTTAAAAACCTATCATCGCGTATCAACGACAGCCTTCCATAGGTAAGAACCGAACTCACGACCTTTGGACTTCAAAGTTAGCTATCTAATCACCATTCCAGAGATGTTAAGAAATGTCATCCCTGATATTATCCTCATTGCGAAAGTTGTTTTTTTAACTTTAAAGACGAACGTATTTTAATAAACTTTTCCCACGTTCATTGTTTTCTCTATTTTCCTAACGTCTAGGAACGATGCTCCTAACGATGTTCTTTTCATTGTGTGCAACGATGGTTTGCCGTGAATGAGAATTCGACCCTCCCACTCTGGACTTCAAAGAAATCGTCATGACCACAAGACCATCGCCTTAATAAAAGTACAACGACTTGACCTCTTTATTGGATGGCAATGCTGCGAGATATTGGCTAAATTCAGTGTCTGATATGCGCATATATGAGAGTTGCTGAAAAAAGGGAACCTTCTAGGATGAGATCAGTAAATCTGGGGGCTCAGAAGTTTTCCCTCGAGATTGTGGACATCAAACACGGATGGACATACCGATTCTGGGGAATACGAAAGGGAACCAAAACTGCGATGGGTATGACCTGTAAATCATCCTTCATATCCGCCACAAAAAAATTAAAATAAATTTAAACAAACCAAACCAAACTTTGCTTTTCTAGTGCAATAATTTATTTTTACTTCAGCGTAAATGATTAACTCTTCAAATCTGGCCAAGTTATTTCGCAAACACGCTCCCTTGAAAGATCAAAATAACTGCTAGCGGATAAACCGATCAAAAGTGACAGAACCGTTCGAAACGCTATTGTGTGGGCACTCACGTCTGTCAGCGAATATTTACAAAGTAACGCTGGCAAGCGATAGGTGAATTCCATAATACTTTTTTCTTTCTCCTCTATCATCCACTCTTCGGTTATCTTCCGAGTGACTTTCGCTGGCATTCACGTGCACCAGTCCGGGGAAAACCTGATCTTTTTTTTTTAACTTCCTCGACCACCTTCCGCTCTATCCCTATGCCTGATCCCGACCGACCCGTTTCCTAGAAGCGATTGTTTTTCAAGGACATCGAAGACAGCCCGCTGATCATGGCATCGTATGTATATCCGCGAAACTTTCCGGTATTATATAATTGCGGTGCGTTCTTTGGAGGTTGCATTAAGAAGAGTTTACACATAAAGGAAGTTTGTTTATGCTCCTCGGTGATAACATTACTCATCCCATCTCTAAGAGGATGATTCTTTTTAAACTATTCCAATTGCTAATATAATGATATCTGTTCTGACTCACTCGTTCAACCGCATGCTTATTAAAAATTTGCCCTACAGCTGAGACTGCTAGTAAAAAACGTTTCATAGAAAGCCGTTAAGAAACTTCCATTAATCAGTGGAGTGATTACAATGTCGCATGCAGAAAAGAAATAAATTTCATATACAAGTTTTCCTTAACAATTCAGCAACTAAGCACTGCCTCTAGGTTTGTTTGAATTCAGTCCTCATCATAGGCGTAGCGTCGGGGTTGGGGGAGGGAACGTCCCCTCCCCCAACTTAACTTGAAATAAATTAAAACGTTAATAAAATTTCAGTTAAAATCGGAAAATTGTAGAAAACTTTTAAGAAAATTGGGATTTTTTTCGCTTATTGAAACTGTGAAACTGAAGATTCCGATTATGTCTTTAGCCTTAACATAGCTTTTAGCTATGATATGACTCATAACAAAAATTCGATGCTATATTTTTTTTCTCATTTTATTTATATTATTTTTCTTATTGTATAACTTTTGAATACTACTCAAACATCAATTCTATTGTTATTCAATTAAAAAAATCATAATAGTTCATATTTTAAAGACCGTCCGGCAGTCAATGCGATCAGGAGGGTCCTAACTGAATTTAATTCCTGCCCCCCCCCCAAAAAAAAAAGCTAGAAGCACGCTACGCTTATGGTCCTCATATAAAGAATATTTGAAAAGTACTACAAAAACAGATTTCATTTTTGGATTTAGGTGAAGTGTTGATGCCAGGTGACTCTTCCAGTTAACTGTTAAACATTTACCGCTGTTTTCAAGCATTACTTTTCTGCTCGATCATGAAGATTAAAGGAAGATGTTTCATAATTTCTTGAAAGAAAGCTGTCTTGTTCTAAATTATCAGCTGTAATGGGGGGGGGGGGGGGGGGGGGATACGCATGATCGCGTGCCATGTTCTGCTTAAGAGGCAAATGCATTTGAAGTTGCAGTTTTTGGAATTAGAAATGAAACAGTGATACACACAAAATAATACTTCAAAATCGTGGTAAATTTTGTTTCTTCTTGAGAAAAATTTTTGATGTCGTGTTATTTCAATAGTAATAACACATGATTATAAAATAGAATAAGATAAGTCCTCTGAGAACAATTATTCATAGATTTATTATTCATCTGTAATATTCTACATCGAAAGATTTAACTTACAATTTAGCCAATGTACTATAACGTACTCTTTGGGAAAGAAGCAAGAATAGTTGTTACATATGCTGAGGTGGAAGTATGAACATGGACAGATAGATGAAGAGGTCCCTTTCAACTGAGTTGTAAGTAAAGCAATTCTATAAGAAATTAGGCACAATCACTAGTGCATACAATCAAGGGAGAAAAATCCTTGATATTTTACTATAATTATCAGTAAAAAAATTTCGATTCGAATTTCTAAAGCAAAAGCTTATAAATTTAAAATTTTTGCTGTAAAAATCAGAAACGAACTTTTTTGACAGCTAATTATAAAGAAAAATAGAGAGTTTTCTATTCTCCGAAAGTAATTATGTTTTGAAACTCCTTTCATGTTCCGAAGGTCATTTTAAACATGATGGTCCAAAAACTATTCAATATCTTAAAAGAGCGGACCAGTTAAACTTAACATGTTCAGATTCTGGACCCATACGAGAACACATTACAATTGCCTCAACTCAAGGTCGACTACGAGGAAAATTTAACACCTCTAGCATTCTATGAGGCGAGTCCAACAAATTGACTCTCAGCAAGATAGAATGAAATATCCTGCTCCAGAAACTGGCCCGTTGTGAAGAGCCTTCATGTCCCCCAAAGCCTATTGAATGAACTCTCGTGAAAGGGTGAAAGGTTTGGATGGCATGGCCACCAAGAATAACTTTTTAATAGAAGGTCGGAGAAAGTTCTAGAGGACTGGGTAAAGAAATGCGTAAGATTGCGTCGTCCCGGACGGTCGGTCCACTCGACAAGTCTCAAACTGGAGACCGGGCTGCGTAGCAAGAGCCTGTATAATCAGTCGAAGGTGATGTTTCTTATGGGCATGGGCGCCGGACGGACAGTAGAGATCTGTCGACCAATTGGGACAACCCGGGGCCTAACTGGGTAAGTTAAATAAACGTCACTCTGAATGAAACACTGCTACGTCTGTCAGTAGAGTTGACAGAGATAGAAAGGTCACCTGGCATAAACACGTCAACCCAAATCGAAAACATAAAATTTGTGTGACTTAGCATACTCTAAAATGATTAATTACAAAGAATGGTATATGCTCAAAATTAGTTATAAAATACGCATAAAAATAGTTATGCTTTGCTAACGCTACGGTGGAGAAAAAAGATTAAAAAAATACAGGTACCCATGATCATATTTGGGCATTACTGTACTCGATTAGATGCACTGCTCAATCTACATTCTTCCCCTCTTTTCGCTGAACCAGTATCAATACTCAAATGCTAAGAATTTTAAATGCTAACAACTAAGTATATGGTACTAGGGAAATGACGCTAGGGTAATCGTTGACGCAGTCGATGTCGGTAGAACTAACTCACTTCCCGTCTTTTATACTTTGTGGCAATTGCCCTCCTAAAGCCCCCGAGAAATTATGAACCGAGGCTGGGAACAATGCAACCCCTTCGGAGCTATGACCTTCCCCTCCTCAGAACCCCGAGAATTGATTGACCGGGGCCAGACACAAAGATAACCCCCGTCGGCGTTGCTTCGAGTGGAAATATTCCAACGGAGAGACCACAATGCAGTCTAGCGCCGGAAGGCAAGTGGAAAGGGGGCTCACAATGGCTAGTCGCCACCAGGTCCCAAACTCGGACAGAGAAATACAAAAGAGAATCCGCCCTTTGACGAGAGCAGTAATGGTTCTCTGGTACAATTGCGATGAAAATCCGGCATCGGTTTGCACACGGGCCAGAAGGAACCTATCAGAGCCCAGGTTTAAAGAGCTGGATTATTAAATATTCCGCTAGGGAAAAAAGTGATAAAAAGTGATGCACAAGATTTTTTAGAGAGGGCAGAGAGAGCTGAGATCCGTGTGTTGAGTTGAGCTTGGAGAGCTTATCTGATATCTTCGACGAGATTGGTACTGGATCTGAGCCAGATTTCAGGCCGAGATAAATTTTCCCGATTGCACCTTTTCTCGCTGAGAAAGGTTGTACACTAGATCAAAGCTTGATCTATCTTTTGTTTGGAAGCAGTTATCCTCTGCATTACAAGATAGTTTGACGAGCCGTCCACACATCTACTATTAATTCATCAAAGAAGTGCGAAGTTAGAGATTTTTCTCAATCCGGAAAATTTCCGACGAGCGGAACCTGTTTTCCTGCGAGGAGTGATACTCTGCGTTCGTGCCGTATTCCTTGGAGGCCAATCTACAGCCAAAGGAGGTGTGAGTTGATTCATCTGCGTGAACTTTACTCGACGAGCGTAGCAGATTCTGACTGACTCTTTTGTTAAATAGATGTCCAAGAGCGCGAATGTCTCGTGCAAAGTTTCCTAGAGAATTCTTCAATAAAGAGTGTTTTATGTGTATAAGGTTTTGTATTAGTTAGCTGGTTTATCCTTTTACGTAACCGCGTGTCGCTACCTGAAGTGTCGGCTCTGACACGAAATCACGGAATTCGTTACAACTTCAACTAGCCAATAAAAGCTCTTATTTGAACGTGTGATCTCTGGTTTTATTCAAAATAAGTGTTAGGGTCTGTTCAGATAGAATCCATCAGCGTTTCTCGTATTGAAATATATTTAACCAATTACAAACCTCCAAACGATTAGCCACGAAACTGCTATGGCCTGTGATTGGTTTAAAATATGTCAATACGAGTAACGCTGATGCTGACGGTTTCTGTGTGAACAGACCCTTATTCACGTCATCTTGACAGAATGGCATCATACAAAAAGAACTGAGAAAGAAATCCACAAAAAACATTTGGAACATGAGACAGCAGAAACAAATAAAGCGAAGACCGCAGACGCGTTTTTATTATTTATTCAAACGTTCATTCACAATCATTTTTAGTTAAAATAGCTTTTTGATAGCTTAAATAAGTTATTTTGTTTATTTAATCCAACTTCACAATATGTCAAGCGAAAACCATATTGATAGATGGACCATCACAAGTAGTTGATAGAGGTCATTAAGTTTAGTGCTGTAATGCAAATCTGCCCTCCATGAAGTCTATGAACTTTTTGTCTACCTTCTGTTATGTTTTATGTCTTAAAATCAGGGAGAATTAAATTAAAATAAAACATTAAGATTCATAAAGCTTTCATACTCTGTTAGAAGTATTTAAAAAAGGAATATTTTAATGAATTATATTACTTAATTACGTTGTGAATGGGAGCAATAACCCTTTAAATAAAATATCTGGTTCACTTGCTGATGCCCCTGCCGTAGAGGGTTGAATCATAAAAATTATTTTAAATTAACTTGATAAAAATTCACTGAAAAAGAAAACTGAAATAAAAATTACCTAAAAAGGAACGAAGAAAAAACTACGAGGCAACTGAATGACATGTCAAAATTTATGCCAAAAATTAACATAATTTATTTAAAAGTTATTGACCATTAAGTTTACACTACCCATAGGCAAATTACACACTGAGGATACACTCTCCTCTAATTTACATCATAATCACCTTTTTCATCTTATAATTTAATTTAAACAAATTCGCGTAAGTGGCTGGTAACCAAAAAATTTTAATTCATTAATTTATAAGTTAAATAAAATAAATAAAATTAAGGAAAACATCGTTATAGCTGCAGCGAATAAATAAAAAAAGGGGGACGGTATTAGCAGAATTTAAAAGGGGATGGGCCATCAGGTCTTGTCATAGTCAGGCAAGTCTTTCTCCCCTTCCTCAGACATCTAGGGGCAAGCTCGGGCAATTTCATCATCATCACGGGATCAAACTCGCATCTCCGGGGTAGTAGTGCTTGAGGGATGCCCACCTTCCAAGTCGCCGGTCCGAGAAGGAAAAACCAAAGAGAAAAAGAGCGAGCCGAAAACTCACTCCCCCTCCCAAAATTTTTCCCTTCGATGACCTTCTCACCCCTTTGTATGGCTACGCGTGGGTGAAAAGAGGGCGTCTTCGCTCCTTGATTTTAAAAGGGAAAATCGGACCTCCAGAATTTGAGGGACTTGGATTATAAAATGATAGGCAGTTTTTTCAAACTTTGATCTTGCATCAAATTGGGATTTTCTTTTTAAAACTTTGGGACTAAACGCAGCGTTTGTCTATGTCCGGCGTATCCATGCGCCTACCCCTCATCAAAACGGTTGTTTCGCTCATCTCTTTGCCAGCTGCAAAAAAAGGGATTGTTTCTTGAAATGGATATTTTTGTTAATCCCTTTATCCGGTATAGTTCTGGGAAAGTGCTGCGAAACACTGCAAAAAATGGCGAAGAGTTTGTGGATCGATTACTTTGCCCTACCAGCCCAGTTTAAACAAGGGTATGGATACATTATAGAAAATTCACTATTAATTGAAAAAACAAAAATAAAACACTCTAAAATTAATAATTAAATATGTTGATTATTTACCAAATCTTAGCCACAAAAAAAAAACAATATACCAGCCACTTTAACAAGTAACATAATATAATGCAAAATAAATGTCACAGTCATATCTAGTTATTTAAAGTTAAGGAATCAAATATTAGTGCTTGCCGTGATCCAATATTTTAATATACTCTCATGCTACCTCCCATTATCAGAAAAATTGCGCACCTTTTTCTAATAATCTTCAGTAATAATCAAGCAATTAAAAATTGGATCGCCGCTAGTTGGAACAAGTTGAGTAGAGGCTTACAGAGTTTTAACAATGCAAATATATTTAGAGACAGACATTACAGCGCGCGTTATTTATTAATTATATCTTATAATCTTAATTATTAAGTGTGTTATACCTACATCACACTTTTTTCTTAAATCCAAATTAAAATTTCCGCTTAAAATTAATCGGGTTATATCCGTACCGATTTTTTACGTAAATCATGGAATATTTCAGAAGCCTTGGGTTTACATATAAGTGAATTAGTCAGAGAGAAATGTTTGTAATCTTTCAAATTGCTCTTTCCATTGATTGCGCAAATATCACCACAATCCACATACATCTATTTAGGTTAAATAAGTTAACACATTGGTGACCGGCAACTCTAAACACGAGTTTACAGGAGTTAACTCGAGTTACCTTTCAGATAAACACGAGTTAACTCGTTACTGGTCATCTGCGTTTGTACATGAGAACGCTAGTTTACTCGTGACCCGGTCTACGATGGGTTAACAATAAACAAAATACTTGTTTTCAAACAACATAACTTCCACTGTTACAGTAACAGACTGCATTTCTGTTAATTTTTATCCCGCAAAGATTTTTATGCAAAACCTCCGCAAAAATATGTCCCTTACAATTGCAAAAATATGCTTTACTATTTCGCAATTTATTTATCTTCCCCATTCGTCAATTTTTATTTGGCATCCATTATCCCACAACTTTTTTTCTGTCTCTCTACTCCAAGGTCGATCAATCCAAAACTTTTTTTTTCCGTTTTACTCGCCCGCCAAAGCACACCAGCCTTCGTGCTGAACAAACGTTGTGAAAGACAGAGGAAGGAAGTTTCCTTTGATTACCTATCCGTTCCTCACAGTTAGACGGTGGTTTCGAATGGGCAGTCGTCTTCTTTTATCTCGAGCGAAGAACATATACGGGATCTTGCAACGCACTATCACCACTGCTGCCACCATGGAAATTCGGTTCGACGGCAAGAAGGCCCTGGTCACTGGTGCGGGCAAAGGTAAGCAGAACCATCGTTTATTCTCTTATATGGTAAGCAGAGAGAGATAAAAAATATGTTGCATTAAGAGCCTAAAGCAATGGTTCTCAAACTTTATATAGTCTGAGCGCACTTACAATACTACAGATACTTGCTGGCGCACTGTATACAAAATAAGACTAATATGTTATAATTTAGTTAAATATATAGAAAAATAACGCATTTAATAAAAGCATACTTAACATACCTCTATGAAGTTTATTCATTCCTATGTTATTGAGAAACATGAGCTTGATGAGACCTTGCGATTTCTTAAATGTTTGGTCTTATGTTTGAGAGACAAACTCTCATTTCCTCATCAACGCATTAATGAGTTCTTCTCTTTTTACTCTTAATTGTGGCGAGGGTTGAGCATCCCAGTTCACGTAAATTTGAAGTGGAAAATTGCAATAAAATGGCCAGCGCGTTTTTAGATATCGACACATGTTCTTCTTTGATAGAAATACAAAAAGCTTCAAGAGACAACATATCTTTGTATTTAATCATCAATCCACGATCAGTGGACACAGTTCGTCTTTTTCTGTTGGCGTTAAACTAGAATCTATTGCAGTTACTACAAAGGGGTTTCTAATCCAGTCATATTGCGCAGTGTTAATTGATGAAAAATAATAAATCAAATTTTCTTCTAAAGTTAATAAATGTTCAACTTTAAAAAAAACATGATGATATATGATAGGCTGCATCGTTTTGCAAGTAATTTTTTAGGAATATTACGGAGCGCACCTGAAAAAGCTCTGGGGCGCACAGTTTGAGAACCACTGGCCTAAAGTATGGACGGAAGCATTATATTCAGTGCCTATTTTCAATATTTCTAGTACTTCATTCAACGTTGGTGTCAGCCTAATGGGGTGTTAGTTTAATTTTAACGCTTTGATAAAGGTTAAACATAAATCCAAAGTACGAAACTAATTTGATAAATCACTTTTTTGAGTTTACCGCCTTGTTTTGGATTTCAAAATCACTTTTTAATATTTTTTCATAGAAATGAGATGTAAATCGCAGTGAAAGTACGTATGATAGGATTCCTTCCATTTTTCATAGCTTCCCTTTTTTGTTAATTTTTGTATTCTTTACCATTTTGGTGTAAGTTCTTCAAATAAGTACTATTAATTATTTATCTATGTGTCCATGCTTATATCATACATAAAAAAAATATAACAATCAACTGTTTTAGGTCTGTTTAGGAACACATACTATTATTACATACACTCTATAGTATATAATAAAGTACGTGTATATGTTTTTCTGGCGAGAAGGTATGTATGAGAATTTTTCTCTCCACTTTTCGTTTTTACGAAGAAGTTTCAAAATAGAATTATTTCTTAAAATTCTCTGAACTGAAAGGCTCGACCGAGACGTCAATAGAAGAGTTTTTTTCTGCCGTCGAAAAACTTCTAACTTTCGAAAAAATAATGTCACGCTCGCAAAATTTGGAATGTAGCGTGTACAGTAGATTCCCGATAATCCGAACTTCGGTAATCCGAAAGTCCGTTTAAATCAAAAGTAAAAAAGAACTAAGGTTACAATAAAACCACAATGATACTAAGTAATATAAAGTATATTTCTGAAAATTACAAGAAAATTCAAAGTTAGACAATTTTACTGCATTAATTATTACTGAACTACATTGGTTTGATAAAATCTGTTACTTTTTTTAGTCGAAGAGAAGAATACCTTTCCCTTGAAGCCAAATTACGCCAACGCTATGCTCTCTGCTCCCTGTCACTGTCTGCTTCACCTTCACTCTCGTTTGAGACATTGACAGGTTCTTTCAAAATCATTTCAACAATTTGTAACGTCTAAAATCTTACACTCTACTGTACTGTACTAGGCAGCGTTCCGCTCTCTTATCACCCATTTCGTCCCGATATTTGGTACTGTTTAGACAGACCTTATAAAATAAACTGTGTAATCACACATAATATGTAATATTTAAGTAATCACATGCTATTATGTAATTTAAGTTTCTTTTAAGAATGATTTCGTTTAATCCGAAAAATTTGTTAATCCGAAAAGGGTCCGGTCCCAATCATTTCGGATTATCGGGAATCCACTGTAGTATCATTGTGTTTATCCGAAAATTTTTATCTTACAACATTTACCTAGTCCTCTGACACAGTATGGGCTTGTATTCTATATTTGGATGATTAACCGGGAATAAGCCCAATAAAGATCTATCGGGGAGTTATTCCTCTCTCCGAAATAAACCATTTGATTTGAATTCTGAGGTTTTCTAACCCTACAATATTTAAAAACCTAAGAGGGTTCCTTGTATTAAGAGCAAAACCTATTTTTGCTTTAAAAGGTTTTCACTTTTTATTCTGAATTGCAGCAAAAATAGCACGTCTAAGTCTTTATTGCCTAGCTGAAATTCCGTTACTGAGTAGATTTTTAGACAAATGAAGATGACACAACAGTTATTAAAAAAACTAAATTTAATTTCCATTCGAGTAAATATTGCTGAAAACATGTTCGAATAATTAAAATAATTTTATATACAATCGATCTTAATTGGATCGAAATTGTACGGATTAGAGTGACTACAAAAAAATTATATATTCCCCATATAACCAGATATTTTCGTTTAATAACTATTCAATGGTGCATGAACATATTTAAATAGGTACAGTGGAGTCCGAAATGATTGGGACCAGACCCTTTTCGGATTAACGAATTTTTCGGATTTAGCGAAATCATTCGTAAAATAAACTTAAATAACATAATAACGTGTGATTACATAAATATTACATATTACGTGTGATTGCACAGTTTATTTTATAAGGTCTGTCTAAACATAACCAAATCTCGGACTCGGGACGAAATGGGTGGTAAGAGAGCAGAACGCTGCCTAGTACAGTACAGCACAGTGTAAGATGTTCTACAATACGTCACACTGCTCGACAGTTGGAGAGGTACATCTTTACTGTTAGTGTCAGTTTAGCATTAGCATAAATACGTGTTGTTTATTCTACTGTGCCCAACTTTATTATACTACTGTTGTCTAACTTTGAATTTTCTTGTAATTTTCATACGTATACTTTATATTACTTAGTATCAGTGTAGTTTTATTGTAACCTTAGTTATTTTTGACTCTTGGTTTCGGATTAAGCGGACTTTCGGATTACCGAGGTTCGGATTATCTCGACTCCACTGTATAAAATCATAAAATATTTCAGGATTTCTGTACAGATCTTTCTTTTAGGTATGAGTACAAAGTTACGTTCACATCAGTAATGAAGTGAGTTTTCGGTGACATCAAACCGCATGGGTTGTAACAACCCCTAAACAAGCGATGCTGTTTCATGGACTAGATTATCAGTATTCAGTGATACTTTGTGATTTATAATGCTTGGGTTAAAAACTTAAGATCGTAAAACCAAACGAATTTAGAAACTAAACAAATTAAACTATTCTTAAAAAGCAGATCTTTGGGTTCATATGTTATGTTTGAAACCACATTAAAAACCATGCTGAAGATCTTTAATGAGCGTGAGATCTGTCCATATTTCATTAGAAGCAAATAAGTTTGTGAACTTCTTCCACATAAGCTTGGTGTTAAAGATTGTTGTTCTGAAATATTTAGGATTGGTTTTTAACGTTCAGTGAATATTCGACATTATTATAATCAATATATGACTTCTGAGAGGGGTAATCAATACTGATACAGCCCTCAAAAAAATCAAAGTGTTTCCTCAAGATCTCTCAAAACTCTCTGGCATGCGTCCCACAGAATAACAACTTAGTGGTCAAAATTATCAATGTAATGGATTCAATATCCTATCGAAGACGATAAACAATCCTTCATTACCCTATAAAAATTTTCATAGACATATTTTTATAGACAAAATAATATAGAAGAAAATATTCAAATTAAATATAATAGAACATACTAAAGAATATAGTACAGTTTGAGGAACATATCTTTAACTGTATTTTAATGTTTATTTGGATAATTTCCCTCGTCTGCAGCATTAGCAAGAAGAAAAAGTATTTTTTGTCTATTTCGTTGTTATGCACATGACGATATTAATTTAAAGTACCAGAAAAAGAAATCACGTGATAAGCATTTAATAAATTAAATTCTAAAAATTAATCTTTAAAAATTCACCAAAAATCAGAAAATGGCAGTAAGGATTCGAAACAAATTTCATTTTAAAGGAATTTTTCTCGTGATATTAATTTTATAACTCTCCGATTATTATTTTAAATGCAAACTTTAAAGAATGTTTCAAAAACAGCTTAAAAATTTAATTTTAAAAAATCTAAGAAGAATTTTTCCAAAATATCTCTTAGTGCAGCCTTACACTATCAGAAGAATCACCATGCAAAATTTCAGCCCTTTAGGTCTAGCGGTTTAATCTGTGCGTTGTCTGTCAGTCAGTCAGTCAGTTACGGAACTGTTTTATATATATATATATATATATATATATATATATATATATATATATATATTACACAAATAAACATCCTGATTAGTTCACCAATATTAAAATTTATAAGTCACTTATGTACCCTTTTAAAATCGTTTACAAACAAGCCTTTATCATACATTTACGATAAGCCCGATAACCTGAATAATATTTTTTTTCTTTCCAGCGTTATCGATCTCACAAAACTTTCAAACAGTCTGTCTTGCAAAACGTGAAATTACACGATATAGTTTTCAAAATTTTTGTCAATGAAATATCTAACGATTCTCTTTTATTTTAGGTATCGGTAAGTTAGTGACTCTAAAGCTGGCAGAAGCTGGTGCAAACGTAATTGCGGTGAGCAGAACTAAATCAGATTTAGATGCACTTAAAAAAGCAGTAAGTATATTTCTATCATATCGACATGTGTGACAAATAAACTTTTGTAAAGGTACACGAAAGCAATCAAGTTTGCCAATCAAATTCAAAACATACCAGCGGAAAAAAAGTTGTTTGTGATTTTCAGGGAAATTCTATAACATTATTTAATTTTAAATGTCGTTTTATGGTACACATATCAATTATACTTATATTTTTGTATTTAAATTATGTATTTTAATATTTAATTATACAGGCGATTTACTGATACAGGGAAATTCTCATATTTGTCCGAGCTTTAAATAAAGATAGTCGGGATTCGTATCTGAAATTAAGATGTGGTGGTGTGCGACATTAGATTTTAATTGATCTACTTTTTAATGAATTATTAAAAATGAAGTTTAGTAGATGAAATATTCAAATATACGTAATGTAAAATTTTCCGTAATGCAAAATTTCATATCATGGGGTTTATAAGGTTTTTTAATGAGGATACCAAACAATAAAATGGGAAATCGAAGTCTGGTCACCAAACTAGCTTATATAAGGCTTATAAGACTATTGAAACCAGCTTATAAAAGGCTTATAAGACTACTGAAATTAACTAAATTATTGAAATATAAGATATATTACCATACATAGATAACACAGATGGTATTCCCTCGACAAGTTTAACCTTTAGCTTACGGGGCCCATTTTTCTGATTCCCTCTTTAGAACGGGAAATTTCATAACCCTTTTATAAGAACGGCGATAAAAGGGGTTATATATATATATATATATATATACAGTCGAACCTCCATATATCGAACCTCCATATATCGAACTTCCACATATCGAAATTTTCTATATATCGAACTCTTAGCAAATCTCCATGTTCATTACATAGAAAAACTGTTTCTATATATCGAAAAAATCTCTATATATCGAAATTTTTTTTCAAGACATATTGGGAGGTCTTATTCCACTCTAGAATAAAATATCCCAATTTTTGGCGTTTGAAACAATAAGTCGTGGACTTCAATTCGCGGAAAATGTTCCTGATGAAGTTTTTAGTGGACTGAATAAATGCGAGCATTTCTTTGATGAACTTTCCGCAGAACTGGCTGTTCAGCAAGATATTCGTAGTTTTTCTTAAAAGAATGTAGCTGTGATCACTGTAACCATTGTCTTGATTGTTTTGTTTTTAAAGGTATATAGTACTCAATAAATCTTTCATATTAATTCATTTTTTTGTTATTAACTTTCATTTAATGTGATTCGCATATAAATTAGGAATGGAGTTTCGTATACGAAAATTAGCTTTAATTTTAATGTTTTAGGAGAATTATGATAAAACTAAGATCAATTCTATATATCGAAATTTCTATATATCGAATTTTTTTCCGGCATTCTGCTACTTCGATATATGGAGGTTCGACTGTGTATATATATATATATATATATATATATATATATATATATATATATATATGTGTATATATATATATATATATATATATATATATATATATATATTTATATATATGTATATATACAGGTGGCTATCAAAATAATGGAAACACCTATCAATATTAGTAGTGTTAATGTGCTTCGTATCTCTCTATTCTAAAAAAAAGTAACTGGCGCTGCCGCTGCCGCTGTCAAAAGCTTGTCACGCTATCTCCTCCGAAACCGCTGGGGGTATGGGGTCGAGACCGATACCAATCGATGCAGAACAATGTGGGGAAGAAAGTAAGACATGTCTCATATTCGTCGGACTTTAAGTTTTTTTTTTATTTTATGTTTTGTGGGGAAATATTGACTTTTTCATGTTCAGATTACGATAACTCGCCAAAAAAGGATCGTAGAAATTTTTTTTTTTTAACAATCTAAGACTACAGACATTTCTCCTTCAAACAAGACATAATTTGTTTAAAAATAATTTAAAACAGACTGATATTTTTATTAAAATTGAAAACCCACTTTTTGGAAAAATTTATGCGTTTCGAGATATATAAATTCGATGCTCTCAGACTTATTGTGTTACAAAGAAAATATTTATATCAACTAGAAGATGAAAGCTTTCTCATTCATATAAACTTCATTTCAAATCTCTATCTTAAAATTTCGATTTTTAATTGAATTTTAAAGAAATACTTCAAAAAAATCTTCTCATTCGCTTCCTTTGCAGAAGGACATGAAGAAGATCCAATTTTTCACCCATAGGCAGGCTTCATCCATTTCGCCGGGAGGAGGGGGGGGAAGCTTCAACTGTAAACAAATGAATGACTCAATCGCTGTAAAAAACTATTGAGTCATTCATTCACTTGATTCACCAGAGGAGCGAGCGTAGCGAGCCTAGGGGCGTAGCCCCTAGTTCCTTAAAAAACAAGTCTGGCCACCTGCATTTTTTATATAACATAGTGTATGTATAATTCTTCTGTCAGGTAGCATTAATGAAGTTAAAGGCACCGTGCTTTTGGGAGGAACAACGCAAAATGTCAAACCTTGCAGACCTTGCGAAAAAGGCAAAATGTTGGAGCGCGTTTAAATTGGAGTATCTATTATTGCAACCCCCAGGCAAATGGGTGTTTTTCGAGCTATGGTGTCGAAAGTCATGATAGCATAGAGAGTGTACGGAAAAACATCCTTTGCCAAACAGAATAGTGGATGAAAAGGAGAGCTGAGTGAAAGAGACGGGCGAGGTTTTGAAGCGGATTGTGACATGAAGAAAGAAAACAACTGCAGCCAAAATGACCGAAGAGCTCAATCTGCATCTGAATGTTCCGATATCAACCATTAGACGCAGAAGGAAACTTTACAAACAAAGCATTTACGGAAGAGTAGCTATTCCCAAGCCACTTGTAATAGATGCCAATACAAAATATCGTCCACAATGTTGCCACGAGCTCAAATCCTGGTCGAGTAATATGTCGAAAATCGACATTTGGTCCGACGAATCATTTTTCACATTGTTCCTCGTAACAGGACGTGCGTATGTCTGGAGAACACCTACACAAACGTAAGATTCTGGCTGTTTCATCTCAACTGTCAATCATGGAGGAAGATCTATCAGGGTTTGGGATGGCATCTCATGGTTTTCTTCAGGTCCTGTTGTAACCCTAAAAGGGAGATTGAATGGGACGGTCTATGTCGAAATTTTAGCTCACTAATCCCTCCTGTGGTGCAAACATTGTTTCTTGCAGGAGATGGTGTTCACCAGGAAAATAATCCCCTTACACATACAGCTAAATCTATCAAGTATTGGTATGAAGAGCATGAAAAAAACGTCAACTATCTTATCTTACCCTGTACAATCCCCCTCGACAATATATCATCGAACCACTGTGATTTGTATAAGCGGATAGAGCCAGGTATCGATATCCACCACAGTATCTCTAAAGGAACTTTTATGATTTTTCCCAGAAGAATGGTATAATATATTCTCAACTAGTATTCATGACTTGTATAATCCAATTCCAAGGTGAATCAGGTGGTATTACATAACAAAGGTGATCCTGTGCCTTATTAATAAAGGTTTTCATGATGTTTCTTAGTGTTTCCATTATTTTGATAACCACCTGTATATATATATATATATATATAAATATATGTATATATAAATATGTATATATATATATATATATATATATATATATATATATATATATATATATATATATATATATATATATATATATATATTCCTTCATTGGTGTGTATTCTTGGGATACATGCTATCCCACCCCGTAAGGAAAATGTTAAAAACGGAATAATGTAAGTCAATGAGTTTACACGCTGGTTTCGCAATGCAAACGTCATTTTTCCGTGACATTGTGATGAATGCGGTCCATCTTTCGCTTCCTCCGCAGAATCCCGACAAGATCCAGACGTTGTGCCTTGACGTGGGCAAGTGGGAGGCTACTCGAGAAGCCCTGAAGGGCATAGGACCAGTCGACTTGCTGGTCAACAACGCGGGCATCATGGATGTCAAGGAGCTTGGGCAGCTCACTGAGGAGGAGGTAGACAGGTAAGTGAATAAATACGCCTTTGACGCAGCATAAATTTTTGCTGTTCAAAAATTATATCATTTGATACTTCAATCTGATCTTATTTAAATTTTTTTAACGCATGAATTAAAGTTCTATGCTAAAAATATGACCTATATTGAAAAAAGATTGAAATTTCGAACAAAAATATTCTTAAGGTACATTAATAATTTGTTTGAAATTTGTGACAACACTGAACAACTAGTTCAGTACCTCTGCACGAACATAATTTCCTACTTCTGGGTCTGTCGAGGCATCCATTACCCAATCCATAGAGATAAACATATATATATATATACAATATATATATATATATATATATATATATATATATATATATATATATATATATATATATATATATATATATATATATATATATATATATATATATATATATGATATATATTTATATATAATACTAGCTTTATATACCCGGCGTTGCACGGGTGAACCCTTAATAAAGCTTACTTGTATGATATGTATATTTGTATTTTATGGCAATCTATACCCCTCTCCACTGGTCATCATCCCATCAGCATATTATTATAACCCCCCCCCCCCTCCCCATGCTAATGTCAGCATTAAAATGTTTCTTTCAATTTTGATAACCCACTGGATCCCGGCCCTTCGAGGAGTTTGAGGGCTTCCCCGTAAACCCTTGTGAAAATCGCCGGTTTCATAAACAAAGAATTACCTGACGTTGCCCAGGATAATAAAAATGAATGGAGTTAACCTGAGCTCTAGATGTATACGTACTAACAACCGAAATATATACAATTCACACACACACACACTTTTCCACACTTCATTTAATTAATATTGATCTCTCTCTTTTCTCCTACCACCAATTTGGTGTTCAAAATGGTGATATATAGGAAATATAAATTATTCGATTGTTTCTAGCAATTTTTTCAAAATCTAAAGCGAATGTCGAAAAATCGTGACATTGATCGTGTTTGTTGCATTTAATCGTGTTTCTTACATTTTAAATCAAGAATCTTATGGATATCTGTTTCCTTCTTTGAGATATGACGAAATATGTAAAAAACACGTTTAGCCCCCCTAACCCCGTGGGGGCCAAATTTTGAAAAATCCTTAAATTGGTTTTTAGGTATTCATATTCCTTAGATTTTAAAGCAAAAATCTTATGGATATCTGTTTCTTTCTTTGAGATATGAGGTAATATGTAAAAAATACGTTTTGCCCCCTCCCCCCCCATGGGGGGACCGAATTTTGAAAATCCTGAAATTGGTTTTAATGTATTCGTGTTCCTTACATTTTAAAGCAAGAATCTTATGGATATCTGTTTCTTTCTTTGAGATATGAAGGAATACGTGAAAAACACGTTAAGCCCCCCTTCCCCGTCCCCTGGGGCCAAATTTTAAAAAATCCTGAAATTGGATTTAAGGTATTCGTGTTCCTTACATTTTAAAGTAAGAATCTTATGGACATCAATTTCCTTCTTTGAGATACGAAAGAATATGTAAAAAACACGTTTTGCCCCCCTCCCCCCCTTGGGGGGCGATTTTTGAAAAATCGCTTCTTAAATGACGCCTTCAGCCCAAAAGTAATAAGCTCTTAAAATTTGATATCTGTATCTCCAATAGTTTTTGCTGGGTGTTGATTTCTTTATATATATAGATAAAACACGTAAGAACACGTTTAGCCCCCCTCTCCCTCTTGGGAGACGAATTTTGAAAAATCCTGAAATTGGTTTTTAGGTATTCATGTTTCTTACATTTTAAAGCAAGAATCTTATGGATATCGATTTTTTTCTTTGAGATATAAAGGCATATGTAAAAAACACGTTTTGCCCCCCTCTCCCCCTTGGGGGGCGAATTTTGAAAAATCCTGAAATTGGTTTTTAGGTATTTATGTTCCTTACATTTTAAAGCAAAAATCTTATGGATATCTGTTTTCTTCTTCGAGATATGAAGGAAAATGTGATAAAACACGTAAAAACACGTTTTTTTCCCTCTCCCCCCCCCTTGGGGGCCTAATTTTGAAAAATCCTGAAATTGGTTTTTAGGTATTCATGTTACTTACATTTTAAAGCAAGAATGTTATGGATATCAATATCCTTCTTTGAGATATGAAGGAATATGTAAAAAACACGTTTTGCCCCCCTCCCCCCCTTGGGGGGCGAATTTTGAAAAATCGCTTCTTAAATGACGCCTTCAGCACAAAAGTAATAAGCTCCTAAAATTTGATATCTGTATCTCCAATAGTTTTTGCTGGGCGTTGATACGTGTATGTATATATAAGTCAGGACTTCTTCCTTTATAGATATAGATACCTATACATGCATATAATATTATATATATATATATATATATATATATATACTGAGAACTACAAGGAAAATGAGCTTGTTTCTCCGTAATTCATTGCAACAAAATGAAAAAAAGTGGCATCATATATTTAAGGTTATAATATCTCTGGTAGGAGAAACTCTAGATGGCTTAAAACAAGTTTTTGTTAATATCGGGCTTTCTTTTAGAGAGTTACAGGTAATGTTATTCTTAACTAAGTCTTTAAGAAATATCCCAGATTGGTGGAAATTTTAATTGCTGCATATGTGGCTGCATCTGTTGTGTGAACGAATAATATTTTGCTCACACAAAAGTATCTTATTTTTAGAAAAAAATTTATAATTTAGTAACGGGGCACTAGTGACACTAAGCATGAAAATATGCATGAAAATAACATAATATTTTTTAAAGATAAAAAAATAAATGCTGCTATCAGAATAATTGTTTGATGGAAACAGAGTAATTGATAATAAAAATAATAGCTTAAAAATTATTTCAAACCTTCAATTATGAATAAGACGATTGGATCGATATATTCATTTTCATTATTTTAAAAATCCTTAAATTTAGTGCATTAGTGAAATTGGCTGAAATTCTTCATATCAAATAGATCTCCATTTGTCTAAAGCAAGTGAAAACTAAAATAATGCAATTTCGAGAATCATTATAAAATGCTGTTATTCCTCATACATATATATCATTTTTGTTAAAAAAAATTTTCTTTATTTTCAGAACATTGAACATTAATGTTAAGGCTATAATAAATATAACACAGGTAAGAAAAAGAAATGAAATCTTGAATTACTTTAATCTTTTTTTATGCATAATGAATTCGATGTTAGAAATTCACAGGTATTAAAATGCAAGAAATTGCTTAAAAATTTGTCTGAAATTTGCGGCAAACCTCAAATGTTTCTATGGGGATTTTTTTTAAGACAAAATATGTGGCAACACTATTTTATGGTCCGGAGATTCTAAAGTAACATTTTTAGAGTTGTCATTTTGTTACCTGTGCTATCCTTTCTTGCTTTAGCAGTAACTATTTTATTTTCATTTGATTTGAAGTTTTTAAAATAATTTTATGGGAATCTTTTAATAATAAAATATAAGTCTCTACAAACTTCTATCGCAACATAGTAACACTACAGATCAATTTATGTGTAAATTTCGATGATTAAAGCATGAAGACGAAGTAAAATACACTCTGTCACAAAAAAATATATGCACCCAGAAAAAATTGAGCTACTATCACGAAACTTGGCAGGAATGTAGTCTGGTAAGAGATATGCAAATGATAAAAATTTCGACGCCAATGAGACAAGGATAAGCGCTCTAGGCGCATTTGAGATGCGCAGCTGGGAGATATTAAAAGCATGATTGCTCGTGCTATAGGGTTATTCAAACAAATCTGTCGGCTTCGATGGACGGTATTGTGACTAGAGATGCCTCTGAGACGTAACCGGTGACAGTATGAACAATTGTCGAACTTTGAGAGGGAACGTATAGTAGGCCTCAGAGAAGCAGGTTGGTCGAACAGGCGTATCGGCCGCCACCTCGGTCGGAGCGATATGGTAGTTGCTCGGTGTTGGCAACAATGGATCACGGAAGGGATAGTCTACCGTCGCGGAGTGTCAGGGCGTCCCAGGAACACAAATGCGCACGAGGATAGCGCAATCATATGAGAGGCCACGTCCGCATCAACAACGTCGCTAGAATCGGTTCGACGCTATTTACCACCTTCCAGACATCCAGTGGTATCAAGGGAAACCATTCGGAGACGACTGGCCGATGCAGGTATAAGGAGCCGACATCCATTAAGACGCCTACCACTGACCCCACATCATAGGCAGTGTCTATTGGATTTTTGCTGACCTCGGGCAAGCTGGAGTGTAACTGACGGGAAGCATGTGATCTTCAGCGATGAATCCCGATTCAGTCTCATTGCTGATGACCAGCGCTTACGCGTGTGGAGGCGGCCAGGCCACCGGTCTGATCTGGCATTTGTTGTCGAGAGGCATACGGCGATTACACAAGGTGTGACAGTGTGGGGAGCGATTTGTTGGGACACACGATCACCTCTAGTCGTCCTTCAATGAACTTTGACGGCACGCAGTCATGTGGGCGAGATTTTAACGCCAGTTGTACTGCCTATGCTATCTAGTCGCCCAGGTGCCATTTATCAGCAAGACAATGCTCGTCCACATACTGCGCGACTCTCCCAATAATGTCTTCAAGGATATGACGTACTCCGATGGCCTACCAGGTCACCAGACCTCTCGCCAATAGAGCACGTCTGGGACGTGCTTGGAAAGCAACTGCAGCCGTCCCGGAATAGTGGTGAATTAACTGCCCAATTGCAAAGATTATGGCATGATCTTTCGCAGGAGGTCATAGGTGACCTCACTGATTCGAATGCCACGCCGTGTTTCGGCTTGTATAGCTGACAGAGGTGGATTTACTACTTACTGATTTCTAACCTTTTTCATGCCATATCTTCTTAATAAAACGGTCTGTTCTTCTGAATTTGTAATCATTTGCTTATCTCCTCATACACTACATACATGTTAAGTCTCGTGATAGTAGCCCGTTTCCTTCTTGGTGCATATATTGTTTTGTGACAGAGTGTATATTTATGATAAGGATTAAAAGTTTAACAAGCTTATACAACTTACATGTTTATTAAATATCATTAAGATACTGATTACTATCATTTGGAATTTGAAAGGATGTGCAAAATATTTAATCACATAATTTTTAAAAAAAATTATACATATGGTACATTGGTTAGATTTAACTCTTCAGCGGACGCGCCCATATACAAAGGTGCAACATTTTCGTAATTTTGAATGATTTGTTTTAACATGTAAGGTTTGAATGTTCTAAGCAGTATCTATTTATACCTACACCCTTTCTAATGCAGGTCTGATTTTCTGACCCTTGTATTCCTTTCCATTCATTGTTAGTCGTGATTTAACCGTGGTAAACCAGCGATTGTACTGGAATACAAAACGACAGAAGCAGGAGTTGATGTAGTCGATCCAATGTGCAGCTATGACACGGTATCACGCATATCACGAAGATAAACAATCTCATTCTTTTTTAGGTTTTTGTACATAATAGGAATCTATTCGCAAGTTGTCCGCAGATCCAATAAACCGGACAGTTTTGAAATAAGGTGATTGTATCTGCATTCTTTGGCCTTTAATTATAAATATATCTCAGCATTATCAACAATTTATATCTTGTCATAAAACGCAGAATTATTATTTTCAATTTTAAAAAAATTATTACTAAATGAATATTAAATGTTGAAAGAAGCGTTGCACTTTGTGCCACGCGCGCCTGCGGATGTTCCAAAAAATTGGCGCGTCCGCTGAAGGGTTAAAGAAATGGTTACCCTTTGGCGCAGTTCGGTGAAATTTCAAAATCCGCTAAAATCTGACTAAACAATGACGGCAACGGAAACATAGCGGACAACAAAATGACGTATTTATACAGAATGTGCAAGCCAGTTTTTAGGCAATTTTAATAGCAAAAATATTTCAGAATAAATTCTAAATGACATTATTTCCTCCTAACTGAAACAGAAGAACAGTATGTTGTAATGCAAACAATAAAACAAAAACAAGCATTCATAAAAAAACTCATTAGTCGAAGGTTACTTTTGGGCTGACAGTAATAAACACTTGGCATCTATGTCACTGAAGATAAATCCGGTAAACACAAACTGTTATAGGTTCTACAGTCAATCTTATAAAGGGATCCGATAGCAATAACTTCGCGGTAAAAGTGCATAAGACGGTCAGATTTGGCGAAATTTGGCACGATTTCTTTTTCGCCAATGGCTTGGCGATTTTTAGGACTTGCCGTAAAGAAAAACCCGCCAACGCCTTTTATGCAGACCTGTTAGACTTAAAGTGCGAAATGTAAACAAATACATCAAAGGGGACTTAGGAAGAACAAATAAGTTGGAAAACAAACGTACCACTGGTTTTATGAAACTCGTAGGATGCACACGGGATCTTCGCTTCGCTCAGATACCCTTGTTCCACTCCGCTACGCATCCGTCCAAAAACATTTCAGAAAATCCCCAGCCGCTGGCTTCGTCACGTACCGCTGGCTGTACGAAGTCGTAGGCGTAAACGGCAATTCTCCATACAAAAACCTATTACACACCTGTTTCCCATAAAATCCATCTTAAACAACAACCTCAATTCAATCATGTCACTCATTTTGTCATAAACTACACTCTAAAATACACAAAACAACATTTAACTTCAACCGGCCCATTTAAAGGCAACTTCCCTTTTATCAAACACTGAAACGCATAAACACAACAAACATGTTGCAAAATCTAACAACAAATAAAATTTGCATTTGCAACCAAAAATACGTCACGAATTTGCAGAAGAAATAACATTGACGATATAATCGCCTTTGCTTGGCAACCAAAGTTTTTCGCCAACTTGGCGAAAAATCTACCTGATCGTCTTATGCACTCTAGATAACTTCGCCGCATTTATCACCCACGTCAAAAGGGATACCCACTTCTTTACGAGAGTCCTTTTCTGTAATGATTTCAACATCTTCCTGCATTTGAACTTCTCTGTAATAACCGCTGTCTTTTAGTGGGAAAAGTTCGCCAAACCACGCCAAGGGGTACCCACTTCTTTACTGTAACCGGTACGTTAATAATAATTAAATAAGTTATATTAAAAGTCACAAAGGAGTGGTTAAACCAAATTAAACAATACGCAGGAGAAATAATTTTTAGGAAGTTTTATTTGTGTGTGTGCAAATAAAATTAAATTGTCCTAATAATTGAAGATCACGCTAAACCTCACATTATCTGGTGAATAGTTAAATGTTTTTGTAATTGCTGCTTCATCTAAGGTTTTTCAAACACGAAAGGTGTTTAAACTTAAAAATCATTAATCTTACGATATACATGAAACAAAAAGATCTCCCTTCTGAGAAAATACAAGCTACATTTTTTCCTCTGTTTATTATGATATATAAAATTTTAAAAAAACTTCAGGTAGTCTCTTCTAACGAAACTACCGCAGGTTATTAACATAGGATTACTTATCATTGTTTACCCCTTTTCTTTTTTTAACGTAGGATTATGTCCCTCCATAACGGTCCTCCGGGAAGGAAAAAATTCAGACGCTAAAACCGTCTGTCCATCCGTCCTCGCGATTTATAATTTTGGCGATTTATAAGTTTGGAGTGCCAAACCCAGATTGTATCGCTTGGACAACAGAAAAGTACCAAAATGGGTCAAAATTTTGACATACATATATGTGTGTATATATATATATATATATATATATATATATATATATATATATATATATATATATATATATATATATATAGATACATATATACATAACACATACATACATATATACATACAAAAGAGGTAAGAAGCGATAAGTAATCCTACGTTAATAACCCGCGATAGTTTCATTAGAAGAGACTATCTGACTTTTTTTTCAACGCATTTTGGTACTTTTCTGTTTAACTGTTTACTGCTACTGGGTTTGGCGCGCTGCCGAAATTATAACTCGCAACGGACTCTGAATTTTTTCTTTCCGGAGGACCGTTATTGAGGAACGTAATCCTACGTTAAAATTCGTTTGTTTTCTATTAATTTTGGGTGGGAATTACTACATTCTTCAAATGTCATTTTTTATTGAAATTCCTCCTGTTTCCTAAATAAGAAAGAGAAACGTTTTGAAAAAAAAAATAAATAGATTTGAAAATCGATTAAATAAAAAAATTAAAAAATTGGTACTTTCCCATTATACCGACCTGTCGTCCACGTTGAGCAAAAAGTCGCCAATTCAATAAAATGAATGCAAGAAAATACTCAGTTTTCACGCCACATTTTCACTTTTGCGAACTATGTTTTAAAGTTAAAACCGAAAGGAAATAGAAGGAAAAAGATAACGCTGACTTTTCAAATCGCATGTTTATAGTTTGCAAGCTTCATCTCTACTTCAGGTGGCATATATATGGTTATTCCTTTCCTGTGGGAATTTCGTTTACATGAAGTGGACAAAACAACTCTATTTAAGTGTATGTAAGAAAAGGACAGAGCTACACTCAAAAATTAATCTTTAAATTATCTTTAAATTTCACTTTCCTGTACATTTATGTCCACCCCTTAGATACATGTCCTGTCTTCCTTTGTTTCTTTTCTACACTTAAGGACTTTTTAACTTTATTTTTATACCACTTTCATTATCAATATTACTCAGTTGCGTCACACAAAAAAAAGACACTCTATTTCTAACTAGCTGACGTCACTTACAGAAGCTGTCATTTTGATTTATTAATGTAAATATTGGAAAGACGCTACTGCTCCAAAACACCTGCATAACCTTTTCCTGCGTTGAACTCCGTTGGTAGGTTACTTTTAATACCTACAATATCATGATGTTTCTATGCTAATTAGATATCAAAATGTAATCAATTGAGTGACCAAAACGTAAGACATGCTGAATATTTTTTCAATCTAATTTGAAAAAGAAATAGGCGAACATCAGTTTAAGGAATACGAATTCTAATACGAATCAGTTTAAGGAATACGATATTTATGTATTCTGTCTTCCTTTGCTTCTTTTCTAACACGAATCGGTTTAAGGAATACGATATTTATATATTCTGTCTTCCTTTGCTTCTGTTCTACACTTAAGGACTTTTTAACTTGATTTTTATACCACTTTCATTAGACATCAAAAGGTAATCAATTGAGTGACCAAAACGTAAGACATGCTGAATATTTTTCAGTCTAATTTGAAAAAGGAATAGGCGAACACATAAGTTTAAGGAATACGAATCAGTGCCAGTTGTAAAAAAAAAGAAATTAAATTAAATAAATAAATAAACTCATTGCTTCAAACTTCTTGCATGCATGCACATTGGTAGCAGGTATATAATTTCCTTGAAATGTTTCCTTGTAAGATGGGAGGTAGTGTCCTTGCGCCGTAGATGAAAGAGGAAACCATGGGGAGAGTATTTCACGTTTTCACACAAAGGAATTGATTCATAAGATGGAAGGGAAAGGGGAAAAAAAAGTCAAGCTGACATGTAAATTATTTCAGATCGATTTAATTAAGAGTTCAACCAAGATGGATTGTCGTCTGAAATTTGTTAGTCAGAGAAAAAGGATCAAACGGCTGAATTGTAAAGACAAGGTCTACGGATAAATGCGTAAAATGCTTAAAAATATATAACCTGGTTACAAATGTGATAAGTGAGAATTTCTGTCTCATGATTACTCAGTTGTATATGAAAAGCTGATATGAGGACCTCATGATAAAATTGCTAATTGTAAATGAATAAGCAAAACTTTCTTTCATTATTTAATTAACTTGGAAGAAATACAGAAGTACTACAAGAAAAAACATCACACTTATACTGTAAGAAAGGGATCTAAAAAAAAAATTTTTTTTTAGATCTCCAATGTAGTTAACTTTGCAGAAGATCAGCGTGGAGTTTAAGTAATACGAGTCTTAAGCCGGTCCTGTCAGATGTCCGTTTTAAGGGGATAGCAAGGATTCGATAAAGGAATTGCTTAGTAGGAAAACATTGCCCTAAAACATTGGTGTAAATTAATTACAAATTAACTGTTTCATAACACATCAAGCTTTTTAGTAAAATAAGTGTATTTTTGCGAGTTCAAAGGGGATACCCCCTTAATACTAAACTTTGAACACTCTACAAACGTTTCAGAAAGAGAAGAACATAAAAGAAAAACCCGACAATTTAACTTGGGATTTCAAAATGCCCATTCAGTAGAAAGCTATGCAATGTGGAAACTTAAGAACTTTAAAAAACAGATTTTATTCCATCTTTACAATAACACTAACAAGCCATATAAGAGCCTTTAATTTTTTTTTAATATTAATGTAAAATGGAGTGCTGAAAATATTTCATTTGTGAACATTACGCTTGCTTTAGTTTCATTTTATAAATGAATTTTTCCAACTGTTTGTCACAGCTAATAGCCGAGGAGATGAAATCCAGGGGAAAAGGAGGTTCTATCGTAAATCTCTCAAGTACTATGGGAATGTATGTGGTACCTTCCTACAGCGTGTACTGTGCCAGTAAAGGAGCCGTTCACCAGCTGACAAGAGCCATGGCTGCAGAGTATGGACCTCATAAGGTAAGTTAAATTGTATCAGGATCTCATAAAATATCCAACAAATATTTCTTTCATTAACTACTATTATTAAATGTAAAATGTCATAAATTGGACCTTAATTTTCTCCCCCTCGTCTCTAAGTAAAATCTGATTTGTAAAAGTGTAAAAAAAATTCAGGTAGTTTCTTCTAACGAAACTACCGCGGGTTATTAACGTAGGATTACTTAACGTTGCTTACCTCTTTTGTATGTATACATGTACGTATGTGTTATGTATATATATATATATATATATATATATATATATATATATATATATATATATGCCAAAATTTTGATGCATTTTGGTACTTTTCAGTTTAACTGTTTACTGCTTGCCCAAGGGATATAGACTGGGTTTGGCGTGTTGCCACAATTATAACTCGCGAAGCAGAACATCTGAAATTTTGCTTTCCGGAGGACCGTTATGGAGGAACGTAATCCTACGTTAAAAAACCTCAACGTAATATTTCAAATTTTATAATATTTTTATATAAAGATGATTAGGTTACTGTTAAGTTCTTTCGAAAAACTGAACCTAACTCACGAACTCAAGATAGTATCTTTCATAACACTGTTATAAATTCCCAGTTAAAACAGTTTAAATGTCAAAATCTAAAATTATTTGTTCGACAAATTTACACATTCAATATTCCAAGGAAAAAGAAATTATGCACAGAGATAGGTAATATTTTTTTACTTTTATTAATAATTTCCTCTTTTTTATTAACGTAATAATCGCATTAAAATATTGACAAACATGGTTACATATCTAGCTGCATATTCAAACAGATGCAATTTTTTATTTCCTTTTATTAAGTACTATACGAATATACTCTTATTTGAGGAAACCTGATCTAAAAGATTCTGCAAAGAACATCATCATTAGTGAGAATCTCGCTTCAATAGTCTATTTAAGGAATAAAGTCTGTATTTTAAGGGCAAATTTCTCCATGTTTGATTTTCAAGAGCTTGTGTATACAAAATAGTATAAAGGAAAGGTAAATATAAAACTTCCTAAAATTCAATAAAACCATATCATAAATTTCTGTGGATGTTCTTTTTGGGAGTAGTCTAACTTTGTGTGCCAGGTCCGCCATCTTGGATTTTTTTGGCTCCAACTTTGGCGATATTACAAACTGTTACATCACTGGGGTCCGTCAACCGCCGGCTACGCCAAGAATGAGCTGCCTGTAGCTATCAGTAAAACAAACTTACCGCTGGCTGTATGAAAATTATAAGCGAAAATGGCCTAAGTGTTACATCACTGGAGTCCGTTAACCGTCGGCTACGCCATGGATATGCTGGCTGCAGTGATCAGTAAAACAAACCTACCTCTGGCTGTATGAAAATCGTAAGCGCAAATAGCCTAAGTGTTACATGATTGGAGTCCGTCAACCGCCGGCTATGCCATGAGTATGCTGGCTTTAGCGATCAGTAAAACAAACATACGCACCAATTATCGCCGGAGAAAATCCAACAAAACGCGCCCAAATGGGGGAAAATCCAAGATGGCTGCCCTGGCACACAAACCTAGACTATCCACTTCTTTCTTTATAAATCTTTCAGACAGTACATTTTATGAAACTTTCTAAAATGGCAGCTAATAAATTTGAGAGTTGTTTTCGATGTTTCAGGGAATGATCTGATGTCTGAGCCCTTAACGATAGTAAAAATATCTAATTTCAGAACAATATATTTTCTGAAGTTTAAGTAGTATGTTTGTGGAAAGTTCATAAGTTTTACTCTGTTCATTATTGTACCTTAAATTATCTTCCATTTCAAGTATAAATGGAGATTTAATATCCATGTAGGAAGTTTTTAAGACTGACTCATTTACTAGCTCACGCAGTAATTTGAACATCAATATTAGTCCCAGCATGGAAGTTCTAAAATAAAAGATATAAAAATGGGGTGTCGTAATACCCTGAGTAAGAAGTAGCTTATTTTCCAGACAGTAGTAATTTTTTTTTATCAGACAAGTGTTCAAACGGGCATCAGTTTACCTTTTAACATTGTTTTCAGAGAACGCAGGGAAAATTTACCGCAATGGGCTTTCACAAAATGAATAAACATCATTCCGTTCTTATGTCAGGCCCAAACTCAGGCTAATGTAAAATCTAAGTCAAAATGTATTTATTTGTATACCCATATATACAAATTATGTTCATATGTCCAGCATTCTATCTTAATTTTCCACTGCCATTAACTAATTTTCGATTGCAGATTCGAGTTAATTCTGTGAACCCAACTGCGGTTCGTACTGCCATGGCCGAGAAAGAAGGTTTCTTCGACTCCGGTAACGAGTATGCAAAAATGATAATAAACAGAACTCCATTGCGGAGATTTGCAGGTAAATATCTTCACTGGCAATGAAAATTAATTAATCATGAAGAGCTATATGTAATCTTCAGACTTCACAGAGAGTAGTTCAGCTCATGTTATGAACGATTCACTGGGCTGGGAGATATGTCGATGGTAGTTTTGGTAAAGCTTTAGGTGAGATATCTATGTACGCATATATAAAACAGTATATATAAAACTACTCGTATATATAAAACAGTTCCGTAACTGACTGACTGACTGACTGACAGATAACGCACAGACCAAACCGCTGGACCTAAAGGTCTGAAATTTTGCATGGAGCTTCTTCTTATAGTGTAGGGGTGCATTAAGAAAGACTTTTGAAAAATTCTTCTTTCATTTTTTTAAATTAAATTTTTAAGCTATTTTTGTAAAAAATTTTTAAGTTTGCATTTAAAATAATAATCTGACGGTTATAAAATTTATATCACGAGAAAGATCATAAAAATTCCTTTATAATAAAATTTTTTGAATTACCTCGATTTTCTGATTTTTGGTGAATTTTTAAAGATTAATTTTTAGAATTTAATTTTTTAAATGCTGATCACGGGGTTTCTTTTCTTTTTTGTGATACTTTAAATTATTTTTGTGTCACGTGCATAGCAAAGCAATAAATTGACAAAAAATATATTAAAATACGGTAAAAGATAAATTTTAACCACGAGACTAATTGAGATGGAAGTTTTAAAAGAATTTGATTCAAATTAGTGTGTTTTATGGATATTAAACATACAAATTATTTGCATACATTGGCCGTTGTATTTAATTTGAATATTTTTTTCTAGATTATTTTGTCTATAAAAATATCCGTTATGATTTTTTAATATATATATATATATATATATATATATATATATATATATATATATATATATATATATATATATATATATATATATATATATATTGGCATTAATTGGATACATTGACCGTTGTATTTAATTTGAATGTACTCCGTAGCGAAGTACGGGTATTCACCTAGTTCATAATAAGTCATTATTATTCAGGAGCTTCAGGAAGAGTAGTGGTAACCACATTACATATGCCGGGTAGGATGATATGGCAATGCATAAAACTTCACTGATCAATAAAAAGCGAAAATAGGAAGGAAAATAGAAAGTGGGGAAAACAAAACGCTTCGATAGTACAAGTACAGCTAAAACATGGGGGGGGGGGGAGAAAGTGAGTGAGCGAACAAAGAACAGGAAAAACAATTAAAAGTTACGAGCAAGAATGGCACAGGGCCGTTTCTTGTTAGCTGGGTCAGCAGGATCGTAATCGGCAAGATTTTTAATAAGATCATTTGGTAAATCTTTATGGAAGTTCATAGCAAGATTTTGCAGATAATTTTGAATAGTGGGGAGATTTATCTCCCTATAAATGTCAACATTGCGAAAATACCATTGGGAGTTAGTGATTTGCCGAATTGTCATGTTTTGAGCAACAGCCAGAATTTTAATGTTGGAATCCGCTGCCTACAACCAAACTGGTCCAGCATACGTAAGTAAGGGTCTTAAGAAAGATTTATAAAGGAGCATTTTGTTACTAAAGTTAAATTTACTATTTCGGGCAGTTAAAGGGTAAAGTTGTCTTTTAGCATTACGAAATTTATTACGATTATTAATATGTTGTTTCCAAGTGAGTTTTTTTTATCAAAGGTTAACCCTAGGTATTTAACAGTGTTTGACCAGGGGATAATGGTGGAACCAATTTTAATATTACAGTTAGCATAGGTTTTATCGAATTTATGAGTGAACATAGTGGCAATGCACTTATCCGAGTTAATTTTTATTTTCCATTTAACGAGCCAGGAATTAATAAGGACAACGTGGTCATTAATACCTTTGACTGCATATTTATGATTATGATTAGAGGCAAAAATAGCTGTGTCGTTTGCAAAAATAGCAATTTCGGTCTTTATGTACTGCGAAATGTCGTTAATGTAGATATTAAACAAGGTTGGACCAATAAGAGAACCTTGTAAAACCCCAGTAAAAATGGAATAGGGGTCGGATAAAGTATTATTGATTTTTACTTGAAAGGTACGATTACTTAAGTAGGAGGAGATCATTTTAATCAGCTGGGGAGGTGAAGTTGTAGTTGATAAGCTTATGGATGAGACCATCAATCCATATTCGGTAGAAAGCGTGTGCTACATCCAGAAAAGGGGCAGCGGAGAACATTTTATTAATTTTAGCTTGGGTTAGGATCTCAGTGATACGGTAGGCCTGATGTGGAGCAAAAAGAGATTTTCGAAAACCGAATTTATAGGGAGTAATGATGTTATTGGCTTCCAGATGCTTGTTGATTTCGAGGGCAAAAAATTTTTCAGTAATTTTGCTAATAGTGTTTAACAAACTTATAGGACGATAACTATCGGGCGAGGAAGGGGGTTTAAAGGGTTTGTGAACTGGAACAATAATGGAATTTTTCGATTTAGGAGGGAAATACTCAAATTTAAAAATAGAAATTATGAGAACGGTAATTTAGTCATAATTATTCTCCTACAAACAAAAATAAAGGGTAAAAAAGGTCTAAAAACGGTATCTGACCTGCTGATTGAAATATGACTTCCGGGAAAATTTCATGTTATTAATCTTGTTATCATCTTTTCCGCGAGATGAAATTATTTTACTAAAGTGAGTCATATATTGGATTTAAATTGTTTTTACACTTCAGTACATAGCTAGAATTAAATTGCAATTGGTAAAAATGCCTCGACTTTAACAGTACATTCGTTGTCAAAGCCTTCAAAAAAGTTATATTTATTTTATTTATACATACATAGCAAATTTATTTCTGGAAAACTCAGTATTTATTTATTTATTATTTATTTTCAGAACCAGAAGATATCATCGGTCCAATATTCTTCCTACTCAGTGATCACGCTTCCATGGTTACCGGAACAGCCATGTTAGTTGATGGAGGACTCAGTGTATGCTATACTTAAATGGCTGATAACAGATTTATGTGAAATGCCTTCTATTTTTGGAGGATACCCTGAATGTCATGTAAAGCCCTGAAATTTTTCTATAACTAAATATTTTCTTCTACGATCCAAAAATGAAAATGTTTATTTTGTTGATATACACATACTGTAGAAATGGAATGTTATAGAACAAACAAACAAAAAAAATTTTAATCTCTCGTGAAAATTCTACCTCCTTCAAAAATATTGAAATAAACTGAATTGAGTAAACTGGACTATCTAGCCTATTTCTCTCGTCAACAGATTTCAATTTTGTCCCTCACATTAATTACAATTTGGTTTGTTATTGCACACAAAAAACATATATAATGTATATAAGATGTAACTAATATTTAAGGCCTGCATTACAATGCTTCTATAAATCATAGATTAATAAGGTATGCTCCTATTTTATTATATATATATATATATATATATATATATATATATATATATATATATATATATATATATATATATATATATATAAGAAAGTTGAAAGAGAAAAATCATTATGAGCACTAAACCTACTACAGCCAGGAACCAAAAACATGAAAAGATAAGATTGAAAGAGGTTTTAGACAATATTTTTTCTTCAGCGGTGTCAATACTGTCTAAAAACCAATGGATTGTTTCAGATAAGTATGATCTATACAATAAACATACTCAGACACCGTACATATATATATATATATATATATATATATATATATATATATATATATATATATATATATATATATATATATATGATATAGAACTGTTCTATAATCTTTGAATCCTCATAAATGATCTCTTTTCGTAAAATCAAATGTATTTCTTAGAGTTTTCACAGATCATTCGAGAATCATATGCCTCTCTACATCCTGAAATTCTTATTATACCTCCAGTAAATATATTACACATAAATATTTCGCTTGAAAGAATATTTTCTTTATTATGTTCTTTAGATTTAAGTACGACGTGAATTAGCTCTATAAAAAAGATAATAAATAATCCAATTCCTAAAGTAGCCAGACAGAGAAGCGACCAAACATCCACAGTATGTGTAGTGTATTTTGATGATATTGGGAAACAAAATGGGCGTTTATAAAGTTAGCTTGGATTTCTAGCATCTCCCAATCCAGCAATGACGTCACTAAAAGTAAACACATATCATCCCATTAAATACTGACGCATGAAAATTTTGCTTTCAATCAGAGGATTTGTTACCTCGGAAAACTTGGTGCCAAAATTTAAAATGAAGAATTAAAGTTTCAAACCTTTCATGGATACACAATACGCCTTGACACTAAATGCATTTTCATACATCCATGTTTGTTTTTACGAAATAAAAATTTACCTAAACACAATGGTTTTTGCCATATTTCAGATAGTAACTAAAACTTTTATTTTTATAAATCATGTAATACCTCAGCTTCGATATAATCAAAATCAAAGCAGAAATATGATAATCTTTAGGAAATAAATACAAAATTTCTGCAGCAGATCAAAAGTTTTATCAGCAGGTATGATTTTGTAGCATTTTTCATCGTAAAGTTATTTATTTGATCCTTTGTTCAGTATGTTGGCATTAGTTTATTATTAATTATTTCTAAATTATGTAAATGAAAACATTGCAAAGTATATTTTAGCCTGAAATAAAGTTTATTTGCCTTGCGTAGGAATGTAATTCAAGAACTACGGATAAAAATGAAAAGAAAAGGTTATTTGCTGCAACTAAGTCCACATAATATATTTTTCATATTTTTTTTTTTTTTGAAATTACAAAAACATCAAAATTCTACTAGGCTCTGATATAAATGTAGATTTTTTCATCCATCTTTAAACTATGTATATGTGGCGGTGAAAGGCAAAGAAGGTGTAAGTCACGTTTTCACCTTTTTCTATTTAACGGCAAAAATGTAATCTCCATGTTCAATTTATAGTGGAATTGCAAATAATTATTATTTTTAGTATTATAATAATTACTATGAATTTTTAATTTGCTCAATTTATAGTGGAATATTTTGTAGTTTTTGCAGTAAAACACTTTGGACTTACATCACTTGACTTACTGAGTTACACCACTTTGCCTTTATATATATATATATATATATAAAGGCTTTATATATATATATGATAAGAACATTTAAGGAATACATAAATAATAAAAGATGTATTTTTTACCAACTGAAGCAAAAACAATTTTTTCTTTTTAAGTAAAATAAATTTCATTTCTGAAGTTTAAGGGAAGACAAATTAGTTTATTTTACGTCATGGCATCTTAAAAGAATTTTAGTTTGTTGCTAATTCGGACATTAGCATTCGCACTGTAAACTGCGGATATTTGTTGACTACTTTTCATTCGGTAGCACTCTACTGGTGAGTCAACGTTGCTCCGTGGCGCCACCTCAATTTAGGCCGAACACCTCGTGGGGCAACATCTGGTGGGCTCGAACACTTCCCCACCCACTTACTACAAGGAAGAACTTTCCGGATTACCCAAGCAACGTAATTTAACGTGCTAAAACCTTGCCTAGACAAGGAGGCATTTAATGGCGCTTGTCGGGATTCGATCCGAGCACCCTCAGCGTAGAAAGCCGATGCGCTACCACTAGGATAACTCGGGCCAAGAATGTTAATGAAAAAGTGTAATTTGAAATCCATCCACAAATTTAATGTTTAGAGAAAACAAAATTTTTCATTGAACAAAAATAGTTTTGTCAAATGTAAATTTTCTATTCCGAAACGTTCCTTAAAAAAGAGATGTAAATAACAGTTAATAATTCTTTATCTCTTTATCTTGATATGAATCAAAAGATATTTCAGGTAGTTATTTCAACTAGTTGAGTTCAAAATCAAAATAATGAATCAGCCGTAGGATGTGGTTCAAGCCATTTAGAAAAATGCCTTCGCTAAAGTCATTAGCTGTTAATATATTGTAAAAAAAGTAATAATAATTACATTCGGCTGTTTTCGAATTACTTGTTTTTCATCAGTGTAAATGACAATATGTTAAATTACTAAGTAGTGCACTAATTTGTGTTTCGCATTTTATACACTTAAAATAATCAGAGGAGCTGGTACTTTTCCAGAATACAATGCTACAAGTAAACCATCATAGCAATCATAAATCATCATAATCCAGACTGTGATACCACATTGGTTCATCGGGTCGTTATCCAAAGCCATCCTTAAAAGCAGTATACAGATCTATTCAATTTCTAAAAGAATATTTAGGAAATAAAAGATTTGAGTATTACTTTACATCACCCGTATCCCGTTGGGTCAACGTATGTGACAAGTTATCGTAGATGGTTGTTCTGTTAGCTACTGTCCGGTTTTTATTACTCTAAGAAGTAATATCGCACAATATCTGATGACTTTTGAATAATATTTTTGTTTTGAAGATGATCATAATGTAAAACATATTTTCATAGAGCAATCACTAAAAATAAGAGCAAACTTAAATAATCGCCAAGTAGTAGCTAAAGGATTCATAGCTTTAAAAATATATTTTATTCAGTAAAGACCTGTTCACATAGGAGACCGGTAGCGGAAGCGTTAAAGTATTGAAATATATTTAACCAATTACAAACTTCCAAACGATTACCAACGAAATTCTTAACGCCTATGATTGGTTTATTTCCGCCTCAACGCCATCTTTCCTTTTACGCTCCGCTACCGGTCTCCTATGTGAACAGGACCCAACTGTACGCCTATTTTTACAGAATCTATTTCTACACATTCTGGGAGAACGGTGTTTTTACAAATATGGTGCTATTTGGCACCATTTACGATGTATTATAATATAGAAAAACAAACTGAATTTCAGTATTGTATCATAACGTAATACCTCCTTAACCTTTAGCTTATGGGGCCAATTTTTCCGATTCCCTCTTTAGAACGAGAAATTCCATATCCCCTTTGTAAGAACGGTCATTAAGGGGGTTATATATATATATATATATTTGTGTGTGTGTGTGTGTGTGTAAGTAATAAATTTTAACCACCTTTAATCGCCTGTAATCCGAGTTCTCTCGCTTTATGGTAACGCCAATACTAACCTACCTCGCAAATTTCCGGCAACTCGTTCTCAGATAATTGTACGCTGACAGACGAGTGTTGGAGCTTTCTTTGTAAAGGTGTTTTTCTGAAATAAATTGCTTTGTTCGTTGTACTTGAATCGCATTGTTTCTGGCCACGATGCTTATTTCAGGAGATGACCATTCGGGTCATTTCATATATATATATATATATACACGGCTCAAAAAAATTAGGGGAGCAAGCAAAACAGTTAAGAAAACCGTGCGAGACAGCCACGTATTGTCATAAAATGGATAGTGCACGCGTATCAATGCGCAATACAGAAAAAGAGACATAAAAAAATTGTAATTTAGCTTCAATTCTTTGAAAATATGGAAAAAACATGAAAAGATGATTTAGGGCAACAATTGGGTTACATGTAAACGATAAAAAAAAGTATTGTTTAGAAATGACGCAAGAATTTTAATATGGCGTGTGGTCTCCTCGAACAGCTAAGACTGCTGCACACCTGTTTTCCGTGGATGCGATGATGTTATCTATAACACTTTGGGGAATACTGTTCCACTCCTCATAAAGTGCAATCTCCAAGTCTCGGAGAGTAAAAGGAGGCCTTGGTCTCGCAGTAATGCGTCGTCCGAGCATGTCCCAAACATGCTCGATTGGATTCAGGTCAGGAGAGCACGCTGACCATTCCATACGCTGTATTGTTTCAGCTTCAAGCATGTTCTCCACAAGACGAGCTGTATGCGGTCTGGCATTATCATGCTGGAAAACAAAGGAATCTCCAATGGCTGCAGCTTAAGGTATGACATGAGGTCTCAGTATCTCGTCTGCATACCTTCGGGCCGTCAAAGTACCATTCCGAATGATATGCAGGTCCGTACGTCCACCTATGCTGATTCCACCCCATACCATAAAACCAGATCGTCGTTATTTTGACTTTTCACGAACGAATGTGGGGTTATTTCGAGTGCCCCTTTCCCTCCATACCAAAACACGTCGGGTGTCACACTCCAGACTGAATCGGGACTCGTCTGTAAACAGCACTTGGCTCCAATCATGTTGCTCCCAATCTCGATGTTCAGCAGCCCATCTTCTTCGGGGCGTACGGCCGCACGGTGGCGTGAGGTCAACGGAATGCAGACCATTGGCCTACGTGCATAGAGACCTCCCTGATGAAGCCTATTACGTACTATTTGGCTGGACACCCTTCGTCCTGTTGCCAAGAGCAACTGTCTTTGCAGCTGAGTAGCATTTTCTGTTTTGTTTCGACGAGCTGTTAACAGTAAATACCGGTCATCAGTTGCTGTAGTGGCACGTGGCCAACCTTGCCCTGGTCGACGTCTAACATTTCCTGTTTCTTGGAATCGGTTCCACAGCCTTGCAACGACACTTCTGGCGACTCCAACAGCATCCGCGACACTACGTTGTGTTTGCCCGCATTCAAGTCTGCCTATAATACTCCATGGCATGGATTCCGGTAAATCACGTTGTTGAGACATTTTCAAGTCACCTTTTCTCAAAAAGAATAACTGAGCAATCGAATTTCACAGTTAAGGCAGTGAAACAGACGTTTCTGCAACATCCCGATTTCCGCCCTTATGTTCTTTTTCTGGTTTTTAACGTCATGAACTTTGATTTGCATATGAAGTTTTCTTCTTCTGTTTCCTGCTAGGCTTTAAATTATGGATGATTTATTTTATGTTACTTACATGCTATCCCACCCCGTAAGGAAAAGATTAAGAAGTGAAAAACGGTTTTAAACTGTACTTCCCGGCTGTGTGAAAAGGCGTGTCCAACCCGATAGCTAGTAATGAGGCCCCACAAGATCTAAAGCATTATAGAAACCTTCCTCCCGGAAGAAAATATTCCTCGTTTTACGATCCCGCCTTATTCATGTCATGAATCCTGTAGTGCTTTGTAGAAAAGTTCAGCCTATCTGACAATACCAATTTTATTTGATTATCAGCATTTATGTACCTGTATATAGTTGACAAAGATATATTTTAAATAAAAAATTTGGGGGCAGCGCTTAACCCCCTGTAGAGAAAGAGCCATTACAATCCCTCAAAATGTCAATCCTAAGGGGGGTGGAATTCTCGAACTGTCAACTAGACTCCTCCCACCACAAGAGTCTGCAAGAAGAGGAAAAGGGAAATACGATTTTTTTTCTTAGTACATAGCAGCCTTAAGAACTGCTATTTTATAAATTGTTTATTTTTCGTTTGTTTTTCATTGAGATATATCTATCAAGATGCCACCCATGTTGCTAAGTTACTTTATTCGCCATGTTGGTTACAGACGCACGCTGTCACTTCTTGAGCCCGGTATAAGATTCTTGACCAAAGAGGTAGATGTTACTGTATGGAAGTAATGTTGGCTCACCCACTAGTTGCTCCCATAATGAAGTAGACAACAAGTCTTGTAGTGTATATGAGCAAATGTCATCAGAACAAGTGTGTGCAGCAACTTCCAGCTTAGATTTCCAGCTTAGAGATCTCTTTAATTCAACATAAATTTCAGATATATGGATGTTGCTATGCGCAAAAAAAAAAATAACTCATTGTGGAACATGATTAGAGAAGCGATGTTAAAATATTAGACCTGACTTTGCATAAATATCATGTCCAAAAAAAAACCCTCCATTTTCACAGCGACCTAAAATTTTATTTAATTTTGTATTTAAATAGCTACACACTTTTTTTAAATGACAGATATTCTCAGTGCGAACTGGCTACATAAAGACTATTAACAGATATCATAGTTTTTTAAAATTATGTTTGATTTGTGTGTAGAATTAACTATTCCTTTATTTTTTCCTTAAAAAAAGGAGAAATATGTCTTATTATGTTAACAAATCTTTTTGATTTTATGACCTTCAAAATTTTATTCTCGTATGTGTTACGTTTTTAACATTATTTTTTTTTTAAATTTGCATTCAATTATAAATGAACTATTGAATTTGTAGGCAAAATAATATTTTTTCCGGTTAAAGATGAAAAATAAAACCTTCTCACGTCGGTAATTTTTGTCATGTAACGTCAGGCATTGGCACCTGAGCATGAATAATACCGTTTTTGTTGACATTTATGTGCATTGCAGTACTTTTTTAATTTAATGTATTCTTAGGTTACTAAAATTTAATTCTTCTAAGCTTTCGTTTAAAAGATACTGTCTTAATGAAAGCCTCACGTCGATGTCTTTCATTAGGGTTCCATAATGTGCAGGATGACTAATGAAAATCTACAATGGCCATATAATTCAAGTTTTTTACTTATCATTAAACCAAACCGAGGAGGTAAAATACCCATCGACAAGTGAAACATGAAACATCTATACAAGAAAAAAATTTAGGAGATTATTCTTAACGAGAGGTTTAAGCAAATTTACACGTCAGACGTAAACCTATTATTATGTCAGAAGCAGTAATAATGGGTTGCAAGCTTAAAATTTTTGCTAGTACTTGTATTTTAAGAATTAAGGAAATTTTTTTAATTCAAATTTTTTTAAAATTGCAATTTTCTGCTTCCTTATTTACATATTTTAAATAATTTTAGCGATTTTTATTCGTTAATAAAGAAAATGTTAGTTCTTTTCATGCGTTATAACGATATACTCAAAATTGTTGTTGATGTTTTCTTGGAAGACATCAAAGTTTTTTGCAACATTTATTACAGCATCTCCCGTCGATGATAAGAGGTAAACGTTCAACTTCAAAAAATAAAAATTAGCGTTAAAATTTAGTTCTACTTTCCGATAATACTCTAACAGGAATATTTTCTTAAGACTGTATCTGTAAAATGTGCAAGAACTTTTGGTTTACTAAAATAATGCAATTTCTTCTTTTAAAGTAAAAACATAGTCTTAAGGTGTAAGTTTTTACTTTCAGAAAAAAAATTATACTTTAAGGTCTGTTAAAGTATTTGTTGTTATACAATTTTTGGTATCCTTTCAGAATTTTCCATAACATAATCTTCCTTTTCTAGAATTCATATTAAAAGCTAAAAACTTGCTTTTTATATTAATATTATAACAGATTTTAAAATGAATTATGTTTTCATAGTTTTTAACTAATTTAAAAAAGCACTTTTAAAATAGCATAAATTATATTAAAGTGTGATTATTAATTTTTCAGGCAGATACCATAAATATTTTGAAATTCTGGAAAAAGATTCAGAGCAGCTAGAATGACTATATGATTATTTTCATAGATTAATCTGTATCATTTCAGTCAGATTATTCAAGATAAACAGCAGATTTATAATTCCCAACATCCAGAGTGCAAAAGCTGTCAGATTAGTCCAAGGAGAATACTACGAGGTCTCCTAATCAAATCGTGTTCTAGTGATTTGGAATATTAGTCAGCTTATTAAAAAAAGTCAGATTATTTTTAAAAAATTTACTTTTTTAAATGGAAATTCAAAAATGTCTTCTTGACTTATAAAGCAATAAAAATATAATCCGCAGACAGATTTATCTAAACCAAATTTTCTGCAATCAGTTAAGCTCTATAAGGCTGCCTAGAAGTTTCTATCTTTGAGAAGGAAATTCTCGTAACCCACTTCACCATGTCTTTCGACAAGATGTCAACGGACGAAATAATCAAGAAGCCTTTCATCAAACCGGACTTGACCCCCCAACCCCATTTCGTACCCGGCTACACAGGATTCTGCCCCGATATGCCACTAGTGGTGGGTGTCAGCTACGCGCGCGTCACCAACGAAATTCTCGAGCAAAGACCCGAAATTGCGAGGCCACTACGTCCCAGGGAAGTGCAAGTTGGCCATCCGCAGAGGGTCTTCGAAGCGTTGGAGGAAGAAAAGAGGACAGACCAGAGGCTGATCAACAGCAGATATCCGGCTGTCGGAAGGAGGATACTCAATGACTACATGATGCCTGGATATGGTGGTCACGTGCCTTACATAACAGACGCTGTCGGTGTGAGTTACAGCAGAGGCTGCGTGAAGTCCATATCCAAGTTTTTAAGGGAACAGGCAGATAAGAATGACAGCAAATCTTTGTGACAGAAGAGAGACGCTGATGTGATGGACAACAGGTTTCAATAAAACGATCTGTAACCTTTATTTATTTATTTATTTATTAAGTTTTACGTCGCTGTCTCTGGATGTATTACAGTCGAACCCCGTTATAACGAACTTCAAGGGACCAAAAGTTTTGTTCGCTTTATCCGGTGGTTCGCTATATCTTAACCGTTAAGAAAAATGTTAGAGTTCACAGAATGTATAACTCTTTAGTTGCAATGTGTATTCAATAATGATGCATTAAAAAATGATAAAATCTATTTGAAATTATCTTTAATGAATTAAATCGACTAAGATAGATTACATTAAACGGACACAATACTAATTAAATTATGAACAATGGGAAAAAGAGGGGACCAAAATTTTCGTTCGTTATACCCATGAGTTCGTTATATATCGGGTTCGCTATAACGAGGTTTGACTGCATTACGATCCTAAAGCCAAATGATCATCAGGGTTTACGAAACTCTTCTCCCTAAGTTTTCTTTTGCGACGCAAAATCTTATGCTGTTATTATATTATACTTACTGTAATTTGGCATGCTAAATAACATAAGTATTCGTTTTTAAAAGGGTGCATTAGAACAGCGGTTCTGAACCTGGGGGGCGTAGAGAAATTTCAGGGGAGGCGTGAGTTTAAAAAAAAAGCAAAATAAGAAGTAAAACTAACTGTAATTTACTGTACTCAATTTTGCACTCAGAATGTAACCGTAACATATTTTCGACATACGAACACGAACACGGTAATTGACGTACACGATAATTTTTGTAATTGCAAAAACACGATAATTGTCGTACGTCTGGACGTTGAAAGTGACCTGAGGTGTGCTTTGTCATAGTTACAACCTTATATTCAAAAACTTGTCAAGGACAAACAGTGCCAGCCCTCTCATTAATGTTGTGAAAGTGACTGGTATTACATGCCAACCTAGATCGTCGATTACCTCAAATATATTTTATCTGTATTTAATTCTTTAATTTCATATGTTCTAATAATAATATGTTCCAAATTAAGATATGAGTAGTAATATTAAATTTTGTGTATGAAATTATCTATTCTATATTTTCATTTAATAACCAGATTCAGTTTCAAATTCCGATTGTATTACTTGTATTGACCACATATGGTGGTGATGGTGGGAGGGGGGGGGTGACCTCACATCAATGTTCAAAGGGGGGCACAGAGTCTGGAAGGTTGAGAACCCCTGCATTAGAAGGTTCGAAATGTCAAAAATAATCGACATTTATGACAAATAGTGACAGATAATCCGATGGAGATTTTTTCATGACAGTGTCCAACGTAACTCCGGATGCTGATCTTTATCTACGAATTCTCTCTGCCTGTAAAGACGTCTTTCTGCATGGCCAGGGGTTTAATTCATTCACACTTTATGATTTTTTCATACACTTGAAGATTTTATCGTAGGATTACGTTCCACAATAACGGTCCTTTGGAGAGAAAAAAATTGTCCTACGTCGCGAGTTATAATTTTGGCAGCGCGCCAAATCAAGTAACAGTAAACAGTTAAACATAAAAGAACCAAAATGCGCTAAAAAAAGAGGTAAGCAACGATAAGTAATCCTACGTTAATAACCCGTAGTAGTTTCGTTAGAAGAGGCTACCTGAAATATTTTTTTCCTCAATAATTTCTATATAATCAATAAATTTATTGTAACAACTTGGTAGGTTTCAAAGAAAACAAAAATTGACTCTTGTTTCCAAATTATATAATAAACCTGTCAACCAATTTTCGGAGTTGTCTGCTCTCCTCTAAGAGACACTAAATGAAAATAGATTGTCATGAAAAAGAGTCTTTTGAATAAAATTTACTTTATATGAGGAAACACAAACACCCTCTTGTTCTAATTTAACCTCCCGTTCTGTTTACAATAAGGAACCATTCATATTCCATTGAGAATTGATTAAACCGTTTAATTCTCCTATCGTGAAATTTTTACTGCAATGGATACTTCTGGGAGTCGTACGTTTGGAACAAATAAATTAATTACTTCTAAAAATCACCTCAACAATAGCCTAAATACAGATAGATTCATAGTAGAGCCTTCAAACGCACATTTAGTGTTTAGTATCCAGCGTCGATTCATTAAAATATATTATCTGTCTATTCAATATAAATGTATATGTGTTCATTTTTTCAAAATATTATAAAGGACGAAATTTCATCTATTTGAAAGTCATTCATCCTTTAAATAAGGTCTCTAAACAGAAAGATAAAAGGGACTGAACTTTTTACCTTCTTCCTCGGGTTCCAAGGGTCTCAGAAATTATTTATACGTAAGAATTCAGGGGACGAAATTTCTCACGAGTGTGAAACTTTCAAATATTACAAGGTAAGGAACAATTAGAGGAGCTGTCAACTTGAAATATTGTTCAAATAGGCAATGTTCTCCTTTGAAACAGGGTTAACCATGAGTCCTTATTAGATAAAAAATTTCTGCAAAAGAATTTGAATACAAAATTTCTAATTGGAGTAACCTCTATCTGTTAAGACTTTTGAATTATTTTACCATTAGAAAAATATAACCTTATTATCATTGCATGAAAATTTTTAATTCAAATCTACGTGTAAAATTTTCAAATAACTCATTTAACAGCAGTCAATAATCCTACTGCCGATGCTGCCATCTGTACGTGAAGTATTGATTTCAAAAATTTATTCTATTATAAAACTTGATTTGAAAAATGTTTAGTGCTGCCATCTATAGTAATTTTTATCAACCATTTAGGGACAATTATAAATCATAATCATGGAACTTCGCATTTCTTCTTAAAATTACTTTTCCTTTTCTTACACGATATTTTTATCAGTCCTTTTAAAATCTATTTTCCAATCCGAGGAATTAGATCGACACTAAAAGCTCTTAATTGCTCATATTTCTGAGAGATTATGACTCATATTATATTCTTTTCCCTAACTTGGAAACAACTTTCAATTTGTATTTATATGTCAAGACAAAAAAAAATTATAAAAGAGCAAAGGATACTAGCTTTTACACTGAGTTGGGAAAATGGCATTAATATACTTTAAAAATCTTTTAATCAGTATTTGTCTATGCAAATTTTTTACTCGAGATACTATTTATTGCAAAAGGAATATGTCGTCGCTTCTAGCTCAATTATGAAAATTAAATTGTGAAAATACTGATATCATTGAAAAAAAAGAGTAATCTTGGCATAAAGAAAAATTCTAAGACAAAATGTATTCCAGATCTTTTCATCTGTCATTCTAAATGTTTTATTACATAGATAGTTGTCAATTTATACAATACTTTATAACGTTACAAAATGTCCATTTTCTTTTCATTAGTGCTGCCATCTATCAATAAATTATAAGACAATTTTACTTGTATGCTTTTCGGTTAAAGTTACCGATCTACATTTACAAAATTTTTACTTCAGGTAATAAAATAAAAATGAAAATAATGTAAGCAAACATCTTTGTTCGTAGTTCGATTACGGCAAAAGCAACCAACAAGATTGTCTCACATTCAAGAAAATAAAAGAAGTAAGTTAGGCTAAAATGGAAGCAAATTTTGTGGGTCGAACGAAAATTATTTACACACACACACCAAAAAAAAAAAAGGAGAAAATAATAAATAAATTCTTAACACATATTTGAATTTTAAATCTACTAAAATTAAATTTTATTTTTTGTTGGGTCATTAATTTTCGGATATTTTATTTTGTATAGTTTTGATAGGTTCCTATTTTATTTGAGAAACTGAAAGATCATTATCAATTCTGTGTCTATTACTCGTTATGAATTAGAATTTTTCAACTTGAAAAAAAACTTTTGCTACATTTCACTTTAAAATACTTCATTTAGACGGACTGAATTTCAAGGATTGAACCCATGATTGTGATTCATACTTGGCTCATCGAAATGGTGAGTCAGGTATGAATCAACATGTGTTTGATTCATCGGATGACATGTAGATTACGAATCAATGTTTGTTCAAAACGCCCGAACCAGACATGAATGAAAAGATCCAGAATACGATTTTCTGAAGAGTGCTTTTTAAAAAAAAGTTTCTTAAGAAATAATAATAATAATTGTATCTTTCATAAGAATCAGGTTGTTAATCATAACTTGCGTTTGGCAAGTTGTGAGGAGAGGAAAGGGGGGCTATTAATTAGCAGCAATTGAGGCGTTGAAAGGCAAAGTGGTGTAAGTCAATAAGTGGTGTACGTGCAAAAATTACAAAAAAATCCACTATAAATTGAACAAATTATAATTCATGATAATTATTATAATATTGCAAATAATAATTATTTACAATTCCACTACCAATTGAACACGAAGATTACATTTTTGCCCTCAAATAAAATTTAAAAAATTGAAAATGTTACTTACACCACTTTGCCTTTCACCGCCTCAATAGTGAAAATATAAAACTTGCATAAAATGTAATTAACTAATTTACGTATTTTTACCAGATGCAACAATTTAAAAAATACAGTCGATTAGTCTTCTATTAACCCCCTCTCCTAAAAAATAAATAAATAAATTGTGTAGTAGTCTAAACCACAACATTCTGGAGGTTACAGGGCACTAATTACAGTGTCTTTATCACTTATTTTCGGATCAGTAATTCTTTCGGGTAAACGTGAATGCTATGAAAGCAAGACTGCTGTTATGGATTTAAAACAAGTCATAATAAACCTGTGGTTCTTTAAATACCATTTTAGGTTACTATCTACTACCCAAAGAATTCAAGATGCCGTACGGCTAAAACCTTTGAACATCTCAACTACTCGCACAACTAATTTAACTGCGGATCAGATTGCTTGGAATAAGGGCAAACGTTAATTAGCGCACTGAATCTGAAATATAAGCAAGACGAAATTCCCATGTATAATAACTGCTACGCTTGCAACTTTGCAGCAAATGTTTACGTTCTGTATTATATTTAATTTTATACATTGATTGAATCACTTGTCATCCCTTGAGGCACATAATTCGAAGCTAATTTTTATACTGCAGTGAAGTGAAGATTTTTTATTTTGGAACAACTCAGTTAAATATTTCAGTTTAATCAAGTTAATCCAAAATTGAAGAATTGGAATTATCTCTCATTATTTTTGAAGAAACCAGTCTGTTTTCAACGAGGAGTGTTTTTAGAGAAACAATTTTGGTTCATTTACCATCTTTCATACTTTCTTTTGTTTATGGTTCACACAGTTTTGTTTCTAATTCTACCTATGGCAATCCAGTTGTGTATAAATGCACACATCTTAATTTTAATAAGTCTATTAATGCAGTAAAGGAATTTACAAGTAGTTTAAATTTTGATATTATTTCTGCAGCGAGCCCTATTTTAAAATGGGTGAGAAACATAGATTGGAAGGTTTCCCGAGTAACTATCAGAGTATCTATTTTTGTCATGAACCTAAAACGGCGTTAATCATTAAAAGAAGTATCAAGTATGTTAATTTGATTAACACGGAATATCTGGTGGGTATTGAGTGTGGAAATGGTGATAAAGAAATTTTATTTATAACTGTTTATTTACCGCCTGCAGGTGGGAAAATGGAGAGAGTAGATCCACAGTGGGGTCAGCTGCTAGACATTCTAGAGAGAAATAAAGGAAAGAAAATTGTTTTATTAGGAGATTTTAATGCAAAGTCTACGGTTTGGGGAAGGAGGCCCACTGACGTACGGGGAGCGGCAATAATAGATTTAGTGATTAGATTAGATGGCATTATACACAATGACCCTACAAGCTTACCTACTTATTATGGTCCAGCAGGACAAGGCTGGCCTGATTTGACAATTACTTTTGGAATGAAGCAAGAGTACATAAGAGAGTGGAGAGTGGTAGACGAGTATGTACTGACAGATCACAAAGCTATACGATTTGATATAGTAATGGATGGCGTAAGTAAAAGAAGAGATAATGATCCAAGATGGGAGATAAAGAATATGAGATGGTGGAGTTTTAGAATGGAACTTAGAAAAGTAATGGAAAAGTTAGAGCAAGAAATGGAAGAAATGAGCATTGATGGTGTAATAGAGAAATTTAATGAGGAAATTACGAAATTATGTAAGAAAAATAGGAAGAAAAGAAACAAGAAGACTGAGTCCAACGCTTATTGGTGGAATGAGGACTTAAGAATAAAAAGAAGCAAAGTGAGAGCACTTAGGAGATTGTATCAAAAGACGACTGACCCCCAAGATAGAAAGAATAGGCTGATTAAATTCAAAAAGAGTGCAAGGTATAAGAAGTTGATCAATAATGCGAAAAGAAGTACTTTCAAGGAATATTTAGATAAATTAACTGTGAAAGATACTTTTGGTGCAGTAACGAATATCATTACTGATAAAAGACAAAATGTAACCGAAAGAGTACAGGATTTAAACGGCGTAATTGTGGATAATGAAGAAGAAATAGACCGAGTTCTAACAGAATATCATTTTAATAGGATAGTAGAAGAGGAAGAGGACACGGAAGTGAGTGATGATAGTGAAAATTCTATTGAAATAACTAATCTTGAAATTGAATTAACTATGAGTGAAATGTCAAAAGGCAAAGCACCTGGATATGAGGGATTTACATTAAGTATTATTCAAGAAACATATAATATTAATAAGAGAGTGATGTACTGCTTATTTAATAGATGCTTGAACGACGGGTACTTTCCAAAGGAATGGAAGAAGGCTAAGGTTATTTATTTTAGAAAAGGGGGAGAAAGATCTATTACTTCGGAGTTCGTATAGGCCTATATATCTGCTACCTGTATTAGGTAAGATACTCGATAAAATAATTACAAACAGACTGGTTACGCATTTGGAATCAAACAATTTGTTATCGAAAGCACAATATGGGTTCAGAAGGAACCTGAGCACTCTTCATGCGCTCAATAACATCAAGAAAATAATTTATGAAAATAAAAGTAGGGATGAACATACTTGTCTTATTTCATTGGACATTAAGAATGCTTTTAATACTGTGAGAAGTAATGTAATAAGGGAGTTAAGTAAATTAAAGATTGAACCTAAGTTATATAATTAATAATTAGTTATATTAGAGATAGAAAAGTTATTATGAGAAGTGATGAGCATGAGTACAACGTAGGGGCCCCCTGGGCCCTATATTGTGGCTCATAATAATTAACGAATTACTAGACATTGATAGTTACAGTAATAATTGGTATATGCAAGCCTTTGCTGATGACCTAATGATAATGATTAATAGTATGGTTAGTTATAAGTTTAAGGAAATTTCAAGAGAAGTATTGGATAGATGTTACGATTGGGCAAATAGGAATGAATTGAATTTCAGTATTGATAGTTGTGCTTATACAATAGTTGCTAGTAAAGGTATTATCAAAACCAAACCAACAATTAAGCTGGCGGGTGAAAATATAAAGTATCATAAAGAATTAAAGCATTTAGGGGTGTTAATTGAATGCAAGTTGAAATATTTACAGCATCTGGATATGGTTAAGGAAAAATCATTAAATTTCTTTTATAAATTAACGAGAATTATTAAAAAGACATGGGGAATACGGGGCGGCATTATAAAACAAATTTACCTCACTGTAATTGAGAAAATACTACTGTATGCTGTGGAAATTTGGTATAACGAAGGTGTAGTTATTGATAGAAAATTGAAACAAACACAGAGACCATTTATGTTGACTATAACGAAATGCTATAGAACCGTGTCTACGGATGCGCTAAATGTACTATCAGGCTGCATGCCACTGCATCTGAAAGCAAGAATAAATTGTAAAATGTTTAAAATATATGATGAAGGTGTAGAGATTGAAATAGGTGGTGAAGTATTGAATAGAGAAAATTGTGAAGTAAGAACAAGCAGAATAAGAAAATGGAAAGATTAAATGGACGTATGATAATACGCCGAAGACACAAGTAAGAATATATACAGATGGCTCTAAGATTGAGGAAAACGCGGGAACTGGTGTAGTGGTATACATGCAAGACAATGAAAAGGAGATTTATAGGAAAAGGATTATAAATGGCAACTCTTATCTGGCAGAAATGAGAGCCATTCAAATTGCGATAGATGTTATGAAAATGAAAGAAATTAAGAGTTTTGATATCTATACGGACTCTAGGAGTGCGTTGGAAACATTAAAGGCGGTTAATAATAAAGGCGGAATTTCGGAAAAATTTTAAAGAGGTTATAAGAAATGAAAATATGAATATGAGCTTCCATTGGGTTAAAACGCATGTTGGTGAAGACGGGAATGAGGAGGCTGACACAGTCGCGAAAGAGGCAACATAGCTCGAATATGCAGGCACAACTTATAAACACTGTAAGAAAAGAGTTAAGGGAAAGATTAAAAGAGAGTAAATGGCCAGATGGCAGGAGTTATGGAATGAGTCAGATAAGGGCAGGAGAGTGTACGAAATATATCCTGAAGTTTCAGAAGACAGACTTTGTAATGATTTCAAGTTAAATCAAGCTATTACAGGACATGGGTGCTTTGCGGAATACCAAGACAGAATGCATAAGAAAGATGAAAAATTTTGGTGTGGGGAGAAACAGACTGTAGAGCATTGCATCTATGAGTGTATCGATCTACAGGCTTATAGAGAAAACACAAACTCTTTATTGACTATTATAGTAAAAGAGTAATAAAAGATATAGTGGGGGTTCTGATGGATGCCCACATCCCTTTTTTTTCCCATTGAGGTTTTTTTTTGTTCTTATCTTTGTATTTTAAAACAATATATGATTTAATATGGTATGCTATTAAATATCGAATTATATGCCTCGTAAAAGTAATTAACTTGAAAATTGATTGAATTTAATAGAATAATTTGTGTGAAATTGTTGAAATACTAAATAACTGAATATGTAAAAGTAATGTAAGTAATATAAATATTGCGAATTGTGAATTTGCTTGCTATACGTGGTTTACAAATATTAATTTATGTATGTAAATGTGTTTATAATTGTTTAAATTATGTTTTTATAAAAGCAGTTGCTTTTATGTCAGTATATAAATGTTAATTTTTTGTTATGTAAGGGCAAATGCCTTTATGCATGTATATACTTATGTGAAGTTAAATGTTCACATCTGAATAGTTAACCAAATTGTAGTTAAAATTTTGTTGTTGAAGTTTAAAGAAATAAAGCAGTGACTAGGTTCAAGCGGAGCACAAGAACTGGCACAGGATTCTGGAATTTAAATTATTATTTATTATTAAATTGTTAATTTTACCTTAATTTGAAATTTAGTGGCTATTTAATTGACGCGAGGGGTCTATGTGACCTAGTCTCCGATCCTTTGGGTCGGCGTCTGGGGGGATTGTGTTGTGGCGGCCAGGCATCAGTTGAATTCCGTGTGGCTAACGCTGGGACGGAGATATTCTTGCATCTTACCATCTTTCAAGGCCGAGGGGCCGGAGTCGGGTTGGTGTGGCTTGCTCCCAGGGCATCGGGGTCCCAGGGCATCGGGGTTGTGAGGATCTCGGTACTTGGTAACGGAGAGCGCGACTGTGAATCTCCCGGGAGAGTGAGATCCTCTGAGGAAGTCACTGTATCACCCTCAAGGCTTCGGTTGTCACCACTTCCACGCAGTCTCGGCTGGAAACCGAGTGATGGCCTGGGCTAAAAGTGACATGGACGTTGGGGCCTCGACTTTTTCCACATGGCGATAGCTCGTGTTGTTCCATTTGTCCTAAAGCAAAACGTACCTGCGCTACCCTGTCCAAGGTGGAGTTCTGGTGCGCCGAGTAAACGATCGTCTTCAGGTACGACTAGGCCGATACGCGATGAGCGGAGGGAGCCGAGGTGTCAAACGGAATTACATCTTTCAAACACATTCGAGCCATTTTCTCCTCGAATTTTATAGAGCCACACACCTTGGCACCTTCACATTGATCATTAAGACTACTGTGCCCTAACCCAATTGGATTCGCTCACCTCAATGTTAAATTACGGAGAAAATATGCCCAAGGATTGCCGACTTGGATAGAAATATTTTTTTTAATTGTACTCCGTAGTAGAGAAAGAAATTTTACACCTTGGGGCATTTTTTGTTTTAAAAAAATTCTAATAATATTTTTAAATTTTAAATTTTTCAGGGAAAAAATTCTGGTATAGTGTGTTTTAAACGCTCCTAAATTCTTTTGGTGGGCGAAGTCTTGTTGCAAGGTACAGAAAAGTTCAGGATGTCTTAAAATACCATTTTTATTGTATTATCAGCATTTATGTAGCTGTAAATAGTAGACACATTTTCGCCATAGGTTAACATTGAGGTGAGCGAATCCAGTACGATTAGTACACAATAGCTTTAAGGTGCTTGCCGTAGGATACTTCTTTTAAGAGAGCCTTCGAATTGTACTTTCACATTTTTATTGCGTAGTTAAAATATTATATAATATAAAGCTATCATAAAGTAAATTTAATTGAAAAATCAGTAAAAACACATCACTCCACAATGCACTCAAAAAGCGAATGACTAAAAATAGGCACTGACTATCCAGATAAGAGTAATATAGAGACGGCAAGGTCTCTGGGCTCAGATTAAGGGTGTCGATATCGGTACAGGTGGTGTTATATCCTGAACACTATATACCGTGATATCCTGAACATTATATACAAATTTTCTCTACAGGTTAACATTGACACGAGAAAATCCAGTAGGGTTATTATACAGCAGCCTTAAGCTTTTACGCTTTCCATGGAAATATTATAGAAAATGTGTTCCAAATTTATAAAAAAAGGGATTAAAAACAATTACCCATAATTGCAACGATATGAAACAATTTGTTTAAAATTAACTATATGCAGTTACGAAACAAAAGATATTTTGTAACCTAATAACAGTCTTTTTTTTTTCTCATTCCTTAGATAGCTTGAAAATGATCATAAATTACAAGCGTAAGTCTCGCCAAAATGTACCTATTTAGATAAAAGAATATACAGTGCAGGTCCTTAAACTCTCATTAAGTATCCCTGGACGGACATTACCACCGTAAAACGAACACCATCCACGGTAGCTGCCCTTTATTTTTTCCTTCATTCTTTTTTACGATGGTTTGAAAGTGGAAGTCTCCGTTGGTGTTTTTTTTTTCGTCAGTCTCTTAGAGAATCCATTCACGAAATTCAGCCGGGCCGGCTTTTCAATGGCCAGGCGCCAATGAAACCTTGAAGAGGCCCCAAACGTGCACCAGATATCTGGTTCAGTCACCTTACTTTCGGGGTTTTTATGGTGCTAGCTTCCGACGACAGGTAATCGGACAATCTCACGGCCGCGCGTTATGTATTTAGAAGTCCGAAATTGAACAGGAATGTTAAGGATGCTGTGTACTAACCCTATTGGATTCGTTGACCTCATTGTTAACCTACGGACAAAATGTGTCCAAGGAGTGCCGACTTGGATTGAAAGATTTTTTTTAATTGTACTCCTTAATAGAGAAAGAAATTTGACACCTTGAGGCATTTCTCCTTTCTTTTTCTAACCTTTAGCTTACGGGGTCCGTTTTTCCGATTCTCTCTTTACAGCAGGAAATTTCATAGCCCCTTTGTAAGAACGGCCATTAAGGGGGGTTATATATATATATATATATATATATATATATATATATATATATATATATATATATATATATATATATATATATTCATACTTGGGCCCGTATTCTTAGGATACATGATCTCCCACCCCGTAAGAAAAAGGTTAAATGCAAATAATATTTTTAAATTAAAATTAGCCAGATAAAAATCTGACATAGTATGTTTTAAACACTCCTTTGGTGGACGAAATTAACAAAATGCATCCTGTTGCAAGATGCAGAAAAGTTCAGGCTATCTCAAAATACCATTTTTATTGGATTATCAGCATTTATGGAGCTGTAAATAGTGGACACATGTTCTCTATTGGTTAACATTGAAGTGAGCGAATCCAGTAGGGTTAACACACAGCAGTCTTAAGGTCCAGTGTTTCGAAAGCGTTAGATAAAAATCAAGTAATTTGCCTCGTCAAACAGTTTGGTGTAACCGTTTATAATATTGGCAATCTCTAACGACAGGGAGATCATTTCGTGGTGGCAAAACCGATTGTTTAACAGATAAATTTCTCTTTCTAAATCTCAGGGAGAAAATTAAAATTAAGGAATTTAGTTACTGAAAATAAGTCGGGATTTGCTTGACCTTTAGTCTATTGACTTTCAAAAGTAAGAAAAAATTGCTAGTCACTGGTAGCTATTTAATTAAGGCAGGTATAAGAGACTAATGAACATAAACTCAGGTTTCGAACTGAAAAATCTACAAATATGTGTCTGCGTGACAACTAGAGAGTAGAAACAAAAAGAAACTTTTTGAAGTACAAAAAAAAAAATGTTATTGAATAACAATGTCTAATAACCTGAATATTTGATGACGACAGTTATGAACAGTTATTAATAAACAATATCTCAAATAAACTGATGGATACGGTATAGAAAGTGTACATGGTACTAGCACCATTTAGGCCCTCCTTTGGCAGTAGAACCTGCACTGAACCTCCGATATATGTTTTCGACATGATTTTGGAAAACTACAATAACAATGAGCTTTTACTCTACCATCAGCACCAATATTTGAATTTTAATAAAAATATAGTTGTTTATTTTTGTGCGCATATTTTGAAGGTCAATTAGTCTGTTCAACACTTATTAAATACGCAAGTTGTTTCTCTAAAACACATATTCAAAACTAAGTACAATAGAAATAATTTAACCTTTTTGAAAGCAGATTATGTTTGGTTCGATATTAAAACTAGATACAACTATTACTTTTTTTTTAAAAATATTCATTCCAGAACAAAAGATTAAGTGGATTTCTCATCGGCTGACAAATGAGACAGACGGAGTTTCTTTTTTCATTTTCAAATCAGCAGTACGTTTTTGAAATAATTTAGCAAGGTTTTTTTGGGGGTTATTAATTTTTCCCCGAATGGATGAGACATATATAGTAGCAACTCCTCGATAGCTATGCACAGGGTGCTTATATATACATACATACATACATATATCTAATATATAAAAATGAATGTTTGTATCTCTGTAATTGTATAGAAATCCACAGTTTAGGAGCAACGATCGTGAAATTTTACATACAGGCGTCTTTAAAAACAGCCGAGGGTCTGAAGAACTTCAAAAATCGAAATTAATTACCGTTGATTTTTAATTAATAAAAAACCAACAATTTGTAAGCTGTTACACTTTGTGGAATCACCACTCTGAATATGGCGTCAACGTTAGGGTTAGCTGGCAAACAGCGAGTGAAAAGATAAAAATAAATAAAATCAAAAAGTTTCAAGTTATATATTAAACCAGAATAATAAATGAAAATAATAATCTTTCAAGTCAGATTTTATACTCTAAAAGAAATCGGATCCAACGGCATATTGACACTATCACACGCGATGGAAAATTCGAATCAACCACGCTAAGTGTCACAAGATCATTTTTAATCGCTACTGCAACCCCCCTCGCTTATGTCTTTGTGTCTATTGAAGAATTAAAGACTAAGCTTCTATCCTGCTAACTTATTTCTAACTTAAAACTCCTCTTACTCCATAAATACATGTATATTCACCAACCCATAGCAACTTTCCAGTAATTTTAGTACTAATATTCTCCTATTTACACAATACACCAGCATGTTATTGTGGCGCATTCGGTAAGAGCGTTAATTTACTATACAACATGACGCGGGTTCGAATACGGATCGTACAGATTTTGCTAAACCTGTATTTTCAGCTTTTTTATGGAGGCTTTTTTGTTTCAGCTTTTATTTTATTATTTTTTAAATTATTATTATTATTATTTTTATTTATTATTTTTTTTAATTATTTTTATTTTATTTTATTATTTTTAAAAATTATTATTTTTATTTTATTTTATTTTTCATATTATTAATGTGTATAACATTTCGTATACTTTTTTTTCTATGTTATTTATACTGTGTTTATTTTTTTAATGGATTTTGGTAGGTTTATTATAAATTTATGTATTTTATGTTTTACTTTTCAGGAATTTTTGCTCCAATGATAAAGGCTAAATCTTTTCTATGTTATTTATACTGTATTTAGTTTTTAAATTGATTTTGGTTAACAAGCATTCGACAATTTGACATTTTTACTTTTCAGCTTTACTTTCCTAAAGACAATTTGACATTTTTCCTTTTCAGCTTTTAGTGGTTTATTATAAATGTATATATTTTATGCTTTACTTTTCAGGGTTTTTTTGCTCCAATGATGAAACGCTAAATCTAGCTGAATTCTGAAGAAATTATTGTAAATTTATGGTTTTTTATGTTGGGTTTTCTTTTTATTCATGTGTATAACATTTCACATGCTTTTTATTCTATGATATTTATACTGTGTTTAGTTTTTAAATTGATTTTGGTTAACAAACATTCTTAAAATCCCGGGCAACGCCGGATAAATTATCACCTGTGTAGGTTGATAATTTATAAATTTTAAAACTGTTACCACATGTATATTTACAGATCCACAAGAACTTTCCAATATTTTTAATTAATAAATAACCAACAACTCTCGATTCACAAGCGTACAGTAGATGGCGCCACTATTTTAATTTTTTGTGTGTCTATTTCGTTGTTATGTGACGATAAATTTATTTAAAGTACCAGATAAAGAAATCACAGGATCAGCGTTTAATAAATGAAATTGTAAAAATTAATCTTTAAAAATTCACCAAAAATTAGAAAATGGAGGTAAAGATGCGAAAAGAATTTCATTTTAAAGGAATTTTTATGATCTTTTTCGTGATATAAATTTTACAACCCTCAAATTATTATTTTAAATGCAAACTTGAAAAAAGTTACAAAAACAGAATAAAAATTTAATTTAAAAAAATCTAAGAAGAATTTTAAAAAAATCTTTCTTAGTGCACCCCTACATTATAAGAAGAATCGCCATGCAAAATTTCAGTCCTTTAGGCTATGTACACATGAGAGCGTTGCAACGCGCGCTCTGGGGCAGTTGACTACTGTTTTTTGACAGGCATATTTCTATTTTTTTACAAAGTGCAGAATAAATAAGATATATATGAAATACATGAATTTTTCAAAATGAACTTATGCGAAATTTTCAAATGTTATTATTTAAAAAATTTTTTAAACATTTCAATTAAAATAAGGGAGTTTGATGTTACATGAAAGATACGCAACTTCGTGCCCAATATGCTAATGTATAT
>OU015495.1:65275453-65330453 GCA_907164885.2 Dolomedes plantarius | reverse complement strand
TACCCCCAGAACTCATCCAAAGTCTCTTTGAATCAATGCCGAGGCGTGTGGCAGTGGTGATCTCCAACAATGGCGGCTACTCTGGCTACTGATTTTGGCAGGAACCACACTTCACAGAAGTCTATAAATTTAACCATTTGATACTTGGTCAACATGTTATCTACAAAATAAGTTTTGTTGTGATATCTCTTGTCTTTCTTTGTGTTGCAATTTGGGTGGCCAGCAGTGTATAATACGCCAGGCCCACTCACTAACAACAGAGTAATATGTGATTAAATGAATTTTTTAACTATCGTAACTATTCCTTCCTAAAGAGAGGTACGGGAACGTCTATCCGGTGCGTTCCGCTTCAAATCAAGCCCTGTATATATATATATATATATATATATATATAGTGTGTGTGCGCTATGAATTAACAAAAGAACCCTATTTCATTTGAGGGGGCAGTTCAGGAACGTCCACGACTTAGACGGGATTCGAACTCGAACCCACTTTGAGGAAGCTCGCGTCTCACATCGCTATACTATGCGGGTTGTACCTCAGATAGAGTGATATTATCTTACGATTACTGACTGCATTTTATAAATCTGTGCTCAGATGGCATGATGTTATAAGACACTTTTTTTTATTTACGTGACAACAATTCTAAGATTCAAGATGTCAAGAAAAATCAGTAATTTGTTTTATATGAGCAAACGTGGTACCAATATTTCTTAAAAATAGTTGGCTATTACTTACTTATTAGTCTTCATAAAAGACTTCTACTATTTTTTACCATGTTTTTATTAACTCTCTTTCTTGTTTGTGTGTATCTTTGTCCAGTACAAATCTCGCAATCGATTTTTAACTAACTTCCCGACTAGCTAGACATTTGAAACTTTTAGAATAGCTCAGAACACGATGACAATGCATTATTTTAATACTTTTAGCCATTTTTAAGCAGATTTGAACTCATTTTCAGTTAAATTTGTTTTGTAGAATGGTGCAGCCATCTATCGACCGGAACGGGAACGAAAAGTTAAATGCAAGTTAACTTCCAATTAACTTCGTTTTCTTTCAAGTTGATGGAATAATTCATCAAAAAAATTTTAAATAGTATTCATTAATACATAATATTGTCAAGTTTACATGATTCAACAGAAAATTTAAAAACATGGTATAAAAAAGTTCTTTTTATCTTGTAATTATTATTTTTATTTTTAAATAATTCATTATAATAATTGTTTCATTTTATTCATCATATTATTTGTAATTTGTATTGTAATTGTGTTTCTGGTCAATAGATGGCATCACTATGTAACCAGTTTTTTTTTTTCTTCTTCAAGCTAAAATATTTTTTATTCTGTTGTTGTTGCACATTCGATTCTGAGTAATGGCAAGAAAATGGCTAAGAAAGGTTTAATCTGTTGTGGCGTATATTCTATTATAAGCAGTGTCTTGTACGAATTCAAAAATCGCTATGTTGGATTCGATTCCGTTTTTTTTTCTGCTAAAGATTCTGTGCAGATTATTGTTCAAACTGTTGACATTTTGCAGTCAATTATTCATTTTGTAAAACCTAATTCCGAAGGGTTATTCAGTGTTTCATGAATTCAACAGTTATGTGTTAAAATGAAGTCAATTATTAAATGTATTTTAAGGATACATGCATGGAACTAAATTTTTAAGTGTTGACTTATTATTTAAGTATTATTCAGATGATGTAAAAGGTAAGCCATTCCAGTATTACCTTTTTTTAAAAGAAGTAAGAAGATTGATTGGTTGCTCTTAAACAAGAAAGTTCTGACCCCACACTTACAGTAGTTACAGAAAATAGAAAATATCGGCGAACGAGAACCTAGAATGTGAAAACTCATTCTTTTAAGAAAAGTGACTTATAACATTTTGCCCTCTGAGCACAGAAATTTACCAGCAAAATACCCGTGCTTCACTACGGAATACATTAGTACGGTCCCTTATGTAATCAGATTTATTAAATTTAATTTAACTTTTTCAGAAAAGCGACATTCCTCAGAGGAGTTCACTCTCTTATTTATTAACCGTGATTCGACATTAAATACGGGTTTTAGACTTTTAAAAAAAAATTAAGGTATTTTAGCCCCTATTCACACCATTAAAGGCTGAATTTAAAAAAAAACTTTTTAGTGAGCACCTTACTTCTTATCTATAAAACTATCATTAGGCCGGTCGTAATGTATGGTTCGGAAACTTGGTCTCTAACAAAAAATGGAGAATACAGAATTGCTGTTTCCGAGAGAAAGGTTCTCAGAAACATCCTCGGTGGTGTCAAAGAAAATGGCCTATGACGGAGACCTGTTTAATTTAGAAATCTATAGATTTTTTAAAGAGTCCGATATTATTAAACGTTTTAAAATTAAAAGAATGAACTGGGCCTCTCATATTGCTAGAATGGATGAAAAAAATCCAATAAAGAAGATTTTTGTTTGCAAGGCTCTTTACTAGTCGGAAAAGAGGAAGACCAAAACTAAGATGGTTCGACTCTGTTGAATCAGATTTTAGAGTGAATGGAGTGGGGAACTGGCAGATCAGGTCTAGAAATAGGCTGTCCTGGAGGAATCTTCAAGGGGACTGGGACGTCAAATACCTTCAAAAGATTGATTTTTGAATTTGTGGCTTAAAAAATAGAGCAGATTCTACAGATTACAAATATATATAATTTATGTACTTTTTGACACTCTAACAACAATTATTAGCACCTTAAAAATGTAAACAAACATTGAAATCCCATTTAAAGGGAAAGTGTTTTTTGCGTTTTTCTCAAAATGTGAATTTTTCATGTAATGGTACACTTTCAGCAAAATCTGTTTCAAGTACACCTCTTAAATTTTAAAAGTCAATAGAATAAGTATTCCTGTATCAATATAACCTATTTTTTTATTTTTAAACCTTAAGATATTTTTGTAAATGGGGAAAATGTATGACTAAAATATGCCGATTTCTGTAAAATTTATAATTTTTTGAAGTTTTTTGAGAAAGTGTAACAAAGATTTAAATGGATTAACTATATAAAATAAACTGTGTTTAATCATCACACAAGATTTCAAGGTAATATTTTCACTAGATTTTTTTTAAAGTGTACCAAAGTGAATACCACAAAAATTTCACGGGGAAAAAATATGTTTCCTTACATTGTTATTTTAAATTTACCTTTCAATCCAAAAAGAATTTTTTTTATCTTAAAATATTCATAAATGATTTACTAAACTAACATAAAAAATCATAATGATACATGCATATTTGTATAAGATATGGGCTTTAAAAGAATAGCCCAAATTTCCAGCTTCTTAGTTGTCGCAGACGTCCCAGTCCCTCCTGGCCCACCCTGGGCTGCTGTGCCAAATATGATAATGAGTGAACACCTTGGGCTTCAGATGAGCCACTGTGCAAAATTTCAATATCCTAGACTTTACGGTTCCAGGGACACAATAATCGGTCAGTCAGTGTTTTATTTTAGGGGTTTATGACTCTATTAAGCCCCTTAAAGTTTGTATTTTTTAAAAAGATTTTTTAACGACAGCCTAGAGCCTACACACAGAAAAAGGAAGTTGATAGGTGAACACCCTTCTCCGAATTCAAATCCATTGCACAGGGGAATTCACTTTGGTGAATCGTACAACCTAAATGGAAAAGTGGGTTCTAGAACCCAGATCTCAAGCGTGTTGATTTACCAACCACCAACTCACTTGAATGGGTTATACAACTCACTTTAAAGTGTGTCGAAAAACATGCCGACAAGAGTAGACAAACTTTTCTCTCTAGTTCAATATCACACTTTATAAGAGGAGCCACCCTACAAAATTTCAGCTTCCTAGGACTCGAGAGATACAGTGATCAGTGATGAGATCACCGTCTTTCCAAAAGTTTATCTTATGACTTGTACATAAAAACACGAAAGCCGTTGCCGCATTATTTTTATAAGCTTTTGAAATTCAGAAATGCTATTTCATGACACATAATGCTAGGTACAGGTATATATCATACACGGTCGGCTTTTCTCGAAGAAATTCCCACAGAATTTAGTTCTCTCCCTTATATACATAAACTGTTTTTAGTTTTCAAATGCGTGGAATATTACAGCAGAAGCGATAAAAAATTTAAAATATAATGAAATTACCCATTGTCCTGGAAGTTACTGACAGCCATTTGAATTTTAAATTTATTCTGAATATTCCGGAAAACAAGTGTAAAAAGGCTCTCATGTGGCTCTAAAATTGTCATGCCACGCCATCTTTTAAACATTTACTAGCATATGCCACTCGCGTATAGATGCTTTCTTTGGATTTGATGGTCTGCGAGTTACCGCATTTCATAGTTATACAGCGCAGAGTACTAAGTTGGTTTCTATCTACAGCAGAGAGGACTTTTCGATTCAGTTATGTCTGTCAATAGATTTTCTAATTTCTTCTGACGTGCTGGCAATCTCGAATTTTCTGAAATTACTACGATCAATACATACAGCCATTAAACCAGAAAATTTTTCGCTCGTTAAATTAGTAATGGTCGGTTCGTTAATGTCGGTTCGTACGTTTACTAGTCTCTAATTACGAATGATTAGTTTTATATATGACTCTGCTATATCCCCTACAGTATGATGATATCCTGTTGCGAGTCTCCTTACGGAATTCTTCTCCAGCTTGTTATGTACAGTTGTCCTGCTTATACGGTAAATAAAGAATTTGCCTCTGAAATTAGCAATGTCGGTTAGTGCACAGTATTAGTCTTTAAACACGAATGACTGGAGCGCGGTGGCCAAGTTGGCAAGAGCAGCGGGCCAGCGATCAGAACGTCCCTGGTTCGATGCTCGTCGCTGCAAATTCACCGCCGTGTTCACTAATGGTGGCCGGGGTACGCAAAATAGATCGTGGCTACAATGTCCTCCAAGTTCTCAAATTTAACCTCTGAAGGTGCGGAGTCAAGAGTTCCGGACTCGTCACTTGACTCGGTTCAAAGTTAAGGGACCAATGTTCTTCGAGGTCAAGTCAGACTTCACCCCTAGTGGTACCTCGCCTTAAAGTGAAGCTGATTACTTCCCTTCGCCAAGAACCCAGGATTTGAGGACCTAGGTCCTTTGGACTTGGTGTAGGCTTTCGTACACCAAGGGGATTGGAACAACAACAACAAACCCGAATGACTAGTTTTATATGACTGCTATATAACTACAATATAATGAGATCCTTCTGCACGTCTTCATACGGATTTCTTCTTAAGCTTGTTTTGTAGAGTTAGTTGTCCTGCTTAAAAGGTAAATAAATAATGTGTCTCTAAGGTCTCAGGATAATGGAATGTTTTTATAAATAAGAAAAGTATTTTTCGGACAATAAGACGCACCTCAAATTTATGGGAGAATTTTTAGAAAAGAATATTTTGTATTTTGCCAGGTATATAAAGATATTTTCAATTTCTTACTTAATAAAGATAAAAAATATATGCAATAAATTTAATAAATAATATATATATATATAGTAAAATATTCATTTTATTTTCCTGTTACTTTCGGACCATAAGACGCACCTCAATTTTAAGTTGATTATATATATATATATATATATATATAGTAAATAATAAATAAAAAATGTGTCTTATGGTGTGTCTTATGGTCCTGAAAATACGGTACTAACTGAACACTACTATTGCGAGTCGATTTAAATTTGATTTGGAAAACTGTGCAACGGAAAATATGACTGAATTGTTTTCACAGCATTAGAATGGGTACTCTTAGTATATGGTAATAATCTTCGTATTAGGTTAAGTCTTTGTAATACTTTCTTAATCAATTTTTTTTCCAAAATGAATTCTTCAGAAATGTGTCAGATCATTTGTATAGGAAATTAGTCAGAACATATTTCAAATGCCTCAATTATTTCTCATGTATACGAGCGTCATACGCAACCCATGAAGTTATTCTAATTTCAAAAGTTTTTTAAAATAAAAGTATATGGAAGGCATATGGAAAAAAATCTCAGTTTCCTAATAACCCGTATGGGTGTGATTGCTATTTCGACATACAGGAAGACTGGTAAAATGAGAACCGTAATTTATGTTTTTTAATTAAATTTGTTTGTAAAAATATAATTAAAAATCTCAAAAACAATTTCGAATAAATTGAGTTCAAGGTTATACAGTTTCTACGAGTAGTAAAACTTTTTCTTATAAAACAAAAGTGTTAGTAAGGAAATATTTTCCCCAATTTTATTTTATAAGAAATTTTCATTTCTCACTTCATTACCTAAAGTAAAGAGAAAGTTTTGATATTAGGACAAGTCTGAAATGGAGATTTTTACCTTAAACAAAAAAAATGGATATTTTAGGTCCTTTAAAGCTTTTGAACATGCATGTTTACTCCTATAGCTCTTGATGATATCAGTTCAACAGCTCACCAAGGTATATTTGAACACTTTGAACACAAGGTAGATTTCTTGACTTTTATGATTATTCATTGATCCACTTATAATTACACAGAATTTTTCCACCTTCAAAAACTGAGGGAATTCAACTTAACAGAGTAAAAATATTTTCGATAAAGTGATACATTTTCCCAAATACAATACGGAAGAATTCTAGGATGCTTCAATAATAGAAAGTTTCAACAATATAGCACATAAGGGCATATATTTGACATACTGTAAAATGGGGTTACTTTGAGACGGATTTTAAAAATTTTTCCTGTGCCAGCCGATCAGTTTTAAAAGCAGCCCAAAACAAACAATTGCAAAACATTGTTACATCTTTTCCTTCCGTAGTAACGTATAGTTCTAACCCGGATCTTTAATTACCATTGAGAAATCAAAGTTAAAATGTGTCACAAAGTTGCCCCGTCGATTGGGGCTACTTTGTGACATCTGTGTTTTCGCTTTGAAATCCAAGAGGAAAAATTACTTGACACAAAGTTAAACAGTAAAACGCTTATCAAAAGCTTTATACACAATTATATACCTATTACAAATATCGGATAGCTTTATCTATATCTTTCACATCAAAGAGACCTCGGGTGAAAAGGGCAGCCAACAGTTCTTTGAGAAGAGGAGGAAATTCGTCTTTCGGTACATTCTGCTTCTTCGGATAGTTTTTTCCCAGATAGTCAATACTTCTTTCTCTCTAGTGGTATTTTACAGGACGGAAAAATGCAACATCCAGCTGTTGGAGGAGGTGGGTCGACTTTGTGGGTTATTTTGTGAGAGTGTCAATGAGTCACAAAGTAACCACGTCAGTTTTCGATATTTAGGTTATGTTCTCATCTATCGGAAATATCACTACACAAACGTTATATTGCTCTACAATGTAACTAACGTATTGGCAATAAAAAATAATTACCTGTGGTAGTTGATCGTATAAGGTGTTAGCCTTCAGCACACAAAGTTTCCAAAGTTTCAGTCAGTAGCTTGACAACAGGGTTGAACAATACACTGGCCAGCGAAGACAAATGGTGAGCAGAAGCTTCGGACACTGACCACTAGGTGTCTCTGGATGTCGGACAAGCTGTTGGCGTTGTTCTTTGCCTACCCGGTATCACGGGCGCGATGCAAGATTCGAAATACGAAAAAATTACTATGTTTCACCAATTACCCCTTGCAGTCACAAAGTAACCCCCGTCTTACGGTATTACCAGCACTTTGTTTTTCGAAACACAGACCAATATTTATCGCATGACATCTTTTCGTTATATGTGTGTGTTGAATATCTTTTGTGATGAATGGTTCATTATATGGTTTATATATGTTCGATACCTAAAGAGAGGAAAGAAAGTTTTATAAGTCCTGATCACACTGCATCCGGAACGTTGCGTTTCGTTAGTACGTTGACTCCGAGATAGTTGAAATGACCTGTGAGTGGTTTGATGTGTCACGTAGTCAACTAATTGAGGTCCGTGATTGGTTAAAATTTTTATCGCTGATGCTACGTAACGCTTCGGATTCATCGGGAACAGGCCAACACCGTTTAAAAGTTAGCTAAGATAATAATTATTCTTGACTCTATAAATCTCAACACTAATGATAAAATGTGTGTTACAATCGCACATTATTGTATAACAAATTCAGTCTCATGAAATGAATAGAAACAATTCAAAAGCCTCAGATAGTTCTCATGTTTTTGTGCGTAATTCTCGACACGCAAAAATATACTAATTCCAAAATTTAGCTAATTTTATAGACTAATGAAAAGAAACAGCATTAAAATAATACTTTAAACGACTTCTAAAATCACTTTGAATACTTTTAGAAAATACTTCGAAGTTCTGTTCAGCCGACTTTCGATAGGTGAGGTAATGTTATTTAAAAGCAATAACTCCCCCCCTCATATCGAATTATATGAAATAAAATTAATATAATTAATGCATTATATAAATATGACATTAGTATAATAAATATATAATTTGTACGTAAGGTTTTAATTGAGGTGCCTATGTCGTTAAAATTTGCTGTTTACCGATTAGATAATCTCATACTTAAAGGACTGTTTGATATATATATATATATATATATATATATATATATAGGATGTTCGTAACCTGCATCGACAAAATAAGAGGGATGATTGCACTCGTGAAGACGAATATTATTTACAATGCAACCTAGGCTATTCCACTCACTGTGTCAGAAAATAGAAAAATTCAGTGTCCAAGTTGAACTTTCTTTTCACTGGAAAAAAATAAGAATTAACCAAATCATAAATTGCACAATCCCATTCAGATCAGAGCAAAAATAAAAGATGCTCAAAATGGCGTCCAAGGGTGTCGTTGCACAGTTGATACTGACGAATGAAAGACTACCGCACCCTGTCGTACACGCCTAGTGTCGTGTTAATCTTTTCCGCTGCAGCAACTGTTCTCGCGACGAGATCTTCCACTGAGTCTATACGACCATTTCCTCAAAACGACTACTTTTTTTCGGAACCACGACTGGTCGTCATAGAGAAGTTTCACTCTCTCTCTCTCTCTATATATATATATAAAACAGTTCCGTGACTCACTGACTCACTGACTCACTGACATACAACGCACAGGCCAAACCGCTTGACCTAAAGGGCTGAAAATTTGCATGGCGATTCTTCTTATGGTGTAGGGGAGCACTAATTTTTGAAAAATTCTTCTTAGATTTTTTAAAATTAAATTTTTAAGCTGTTTTTGTAACTTTTTTTAGTTTGCATTTAAATAATAACTTGAGGGTTATAAAATTTATATCACGAAAAAGATCATAAAAATTCCTTTAAAATGAGATCTCTTTCGCATCTTTACCTCCAATTTCTGATTTTTGGGGAATTTTTAAAGATTAATTTTTAGAATTTTATTTATTAAATGCTGATCACGTGATTTCTTTTTCTGGTGCTTTAAATAAATTTATCGTCATGTGCATAACAACATAAATAGACAAAAAAAAATTTTTTTTCTTTCTAATACAGCAGACGATTAGATATTATAAAAAAAAAATATCCCTTACGATTTTTTTATAAATAAATAAATATATATATATATATATATATATATATATATATATATATTACATCAATTGTATACATTGATCGTCGCATTTATTATAAATATATATATATATATATATATATATATTTGGTATTAATTGCATACATTGACCGTTGTATTTAATCTGAATGTACTCCGTAGCGAAGCGCGGGTTTTCAGCTAGTATATATATACTATATATTCAGGGTGATTTTTATTAAACTGACACTATTCAGAGCCATCTGTAGCGCGATCTATCAACAGGAATTCCACCAAAATTATAGAGGGACTAAGGCCGACATGGAAAAGAGTTTCCTATAGGGTAAGATATGGCGCAGTTTTTGTCGTGGCACACACGAGAATTTGCACAAAACGCAAGTAAAACATCAAAATACAAATTCACGACTACGTAGTCAACAGCAGCGCCAGTAATTAAGGTTATAAAGATAATGGGTGAATACTGAAAAAATGGTAATAAGCAGACAAATGAATAACAAAAAAATTTCACTGCAACACCGCTTTATGCAGCAAATTCACTTCACTCCCCTTCAATTTGACCGCCGTCCTGGTGGACGACAGATTGCATCCTGAACACTACATTCTCAACGGCCGAGTGTAACATGTCACCAGGAATGTTCATCAAAGTCTGGGACATGTTGATCTTTAGGGCCGCCAAGTTAGAGACTCCACCAAAATACACCTTGGACTTCAAATAACCCCACAGAAAGAAGTCACATGGGTTAGGTCCGTGGAGCGAGATGGAAATACAATTGGGAAAAAAGTGACTGATGACACTTTTTTTCTGTAAAGCGATGGCGCAACGGATTCCACACCGATCTTTATAGCCCAAAATACTGGCGCTGCTGTCGACTACGTAGTCATGAGAGAGTGGAAGAGAGAAAGTTTTAAGCAGAGCACAAAACCGAATTAAGAGAAACTTAACGATATTAAGTTTAAAGATAGCATCTGTCATAAATGCTGACTTATTATCTTACGATAGATTATTTTTAAACCTTGTGATCTTTCACATAAACACATTATGACACCGGAGAACACTTCAAAAATGGAAAGGAGAAACCTTAAGCTGGTGGATTAAAGCAGCAAGAAACCCCTAAATTCCCCAAGCCCAAAAGCGAAGGATTAAGTTAAGCCATTTTTTTTTCGTGTTCGTAAAATAGGAAAGTTTAACTATTGACAATAAAGCAGCAATGCTTCAACAAATAGCATTATAAAGTATAAAATAATTTAAAAAGTGTCTTATATTGGTTCATTTTTTTAACTATGTAATAATAAAAGATGGTGGATTCTAAATTTATTGTTATAAAGCATTAAATAAATGAAAGTTATCTATGTTTAAAGAAATTAATTAAATACACATAAATAATATTTTCAGATAAATATCAATAGCATTCCTGTTGCTCATTGAATATTTTTTTTGTGTTTTAATAAACTTCAAGAAATTATTGTTAATTTTGTTGACACTAATATTAAGGTAGAATTTGCATGGATGCAAGCAGTACTAATCCATAAATTGAAAGCTGCTACTTATATGTTGCTGCTGAAGTTTCTCACGTCTGTTCATTGTACTTCTGGTAGTTTATTAATGTGTTTATCGCATTAGATATATATACAGTCGAATCCCGTTATAGTGAACTTCAAGGGATCAAAGGTTTTGTTCGCTATATCCGGTGATTCCCTATATCCGAACCGTTAAGAAAAATGCCAGAGTTCACAAAATGTAAAACTCATTAGTTGCAATATGTATTCAATAATGATGTATTAAAAAATGATAAAAATCTATTAAAAATGAACATTAATGAACTAAGTCACTAAAATCGATTACATTAAACTGATACAATACTAATTAAATTACGTACGATAGGAAAACGGCGGGACCAAAATATTTGCTCGTTATATCCATGAGTTCGTTATATACCGGGTTCGCTATAACGGGGTTCGACTGTATTGCAGGATGTGACATTTCGCAAGCTATCAGTGATGGCAGAACCTGGTATCTTGGCACCAGGGAGAAATTATTGGTACTGAAAACCCGATTCCAATGGTTGTAGAACCGTGTATTCAAAAGTAGTCAATCTTAGCTTTGAAAAACTACATTTTGATGGGTATAAAAAGTCTTAACATGCTTTACAATCCGATCGCTATCTAGATCCTTGGAACCCTTTCCCTTAAAGAGCATCCACTGTAATAACGACTAGATCGTCTTCAACCGTCTCACATGTCAATCCCCTCCTGCTGTCAAAAGATGTGCGATCGAGTGTCGTTTGCTTTTATCGATTAGTTCCGTGTAAAATTTTCAAAAGAAATTTATGGCTGTCATGAGCAGTAAAAGTAGATTCCATTTTATATTATTCAAAATTATGCAATCTGGTCTTCGAAGGATTTCTACTATATTAGCAAATTGAAAATAAAAACATAACATCTTTAGAGAAAATTCGGTGATTTCGGGTTTTATAACCCATATCCTTAAATCGCCATATTTTCCGAACCATAAGACGCACCGTACTATAAGACACACCTCAAATTTAAGGGAGGATTTTTATAAAAGAATGTTTTCTATTTTGTTAGGTATATAAAAAAATATTTTCAATTTCTTTCTTAATAAAGATAAAAATATATATATAATAAACATAATAAATAATCTATATAAAAAATACATAATATATATAATAAATATACAGAATATGTAGTAAAATATTAATTTCATTTTGGGATCACATACCTTTTAAATGCCTCGAGACTGAACGAACATATCCCTATTTTTAATCATCAGTAGTTGCTAATATAATTTATTCAGAAATATGGAAATTTTACTGTGAGTTAAACACTCTTTCATCTTTATAAATATGGCTCTCAATTTTTTCTACGTTGAGGATAAATTTTTTAATTGTTTAAAATTTTAACCATTGTTCTTTTATTATGTCATTGAGCACATGATATCACCAAAACAATCGGCTAGATTACCATGAAATTGCATACACGAGCAATATAAAAATGTACCATTAAAAGGAACTACTATTATGTCATTCCTGCCATAAAAATTTTAATTTCAATAAAATTGATCAAAATTTTTTTCGAAATTAATTTTTTTTTTCATTTTTTTTTGTACGAACTAAAAATTTTAATTTCAAAGTTGGTTATTTTAAAGATATATTATATACCTTAATTTTAAAACTAATAATTACAAGATAAAAGAATTTTTTATTTACCATGTTTTTAAATTTTCTGTTGAATCCTATAAATTTGAAAATTCTATGTATTAATAAATACTTTAAAAAATTTTTTTGATGAATTATCCCATCAACTTGAAAGAAAATGAAGTTAATTGAAAGTTAACTTGCGTTTAACTTTTCGTTCCCGTCCCGGACGACAGATGGCTGCACCAGTCTACCAAACAAAATTAAGTGAAAATGAATTAAATCTGCTTAAAGATGCTAAAAGTATTAAAATATGCATTGCCATTGTGTTCTGAGCTATTCCAAGAGTTCCAAATGTCTAGCTAGTCGAGAGGTTAGTTAAAAATCGATTGCAAGATATGTACCGGACAAACACACAAGAAAGCAAGTTAATAAAAACATGGTAAATATATATATATATATATATATATATTCATTAATTCATATATTCATTATATGAATTCATTAAATATATATTCATTAATTCAGTCATTGCGCGCAATGACATAACAATAAAATAAAACAATGGTTGAAATTATGAAAAAGTAAAATTTTTATCTTCAACGTAGAAAAAATTGAGAGCCATACTCATAAAGAAGAAAAAGTGCTTAACTCACAGTAAAATTTTCATATTAAGGAATAAATTATTTTAGTAACTACTGATGATTAAAAATAGGGATACGTTTGTCGAGTCTCGAGGCCTTTAAAAGATATGTGTCTCCTTAATGTTAACCATAAGACGCACTGCTATTTTTAGGGGATAAGGGACCTTCAAACTCTAATTTTTCAATTTTCAATTTTCAACTTTATAACCAAAAAGAGAATAACTTTATTGTTTTTTTTACTACATTGAAGACCCTTAGAACTCAAAGTAAGGATCCTTTATCAAAATATTGACTGGTTTTCAAAAAAAATTTCAAAATTTTCTAGCGTTTTTCAAAGCGTTCTAAGTGCATTCTAAATTATTTAAAAACCTTAATTTTCTTTAATATAAGTTTACCGTACAGATATAAACATAATTGTGCAATGATTTTGATTTTGTATAACTCTAAATCCATAAATAATTATTTTTGAATCTGCCTTTTGTTTTCTTTATGTTCTCACATGTTTTCACTTTATTTCATGGTCTAAAAATTTGAAAAATATTTGTGGTTTCAAATAATGATGCAAAGGTTCGTAAAAAACACATCAATTAACAATCCTGAGAAATTTGTAAGAAGTCAGAAGAAAAGTAATAGTCCACATGGAGCATTCTGAAAAGAATTTTTTGATAAACAAGTCTTATTCTTCCACAGAATACTTATTTGTGAATTCAAATTGTCTTCAACATAGTAGGAAATAATATTAATTATTCTCATTTTGTATATAACAGTAAAATATTGAAAAATTAAAAATACGAGGTTAAAGGCCCCTTGTACCCTTAAGTGTATTTTTTCATGTAAAAAGATGCGTCTTATAGTCCGAAAAATACGGTAAATTAAATTGAAATAAATTAAAATGAAATTTTTTTTTTTTACCTAAGCAATAAACTAAAATTCTTTACATTATAAATAAATATAGCTTTTCCATCAATATCTAAGGCAAATGATCTGTAGTTTATGTATTGTTCAAACTCAGATAATACCCGGGTATCTAATTCTGGAAAAATTTTAAAAACTAAACCCGGTACTGAACTTTTAGTCCAGTTATGCAATTCCTACTAGCTATTCATCTTCAAGAGATATGCTTAAGTTTAGACAGCCGTCAAACATACGCTATTGAAAAAAAAATAAGAACCTGCACTCTCCCATAACATGCGTGTAATTTCTTCCTACAGCAGATCAAGTTCGGAATCGAAGATTTACCACCTTCCTTTGCGAGGAAAGCACGGAGACCCAGGAAGCAAAATACATATTTAACGCTTAATTATAGCATTAATGTTGTATTGCGGAGTGAAATAAGTGAAATCCGGGAAAGATATCGAGTTTCGTAGGCGTCGGCGGTCGTGACGGAGGTATTTAATCGATGCCAGGGTTGTACAAGGCAATGTCGATAAGAATCTCTAATAGATTTCCGACCATAACTGAAATCGTTGGTAATAAAAGAAGATAGGGAACGCTGAACAATTGGAAGACGACTCAGATGGCGAAATCGACCAGACGAATTTTTCTCAATTCCTTGAACTGATATGCAATGCCTGAAATTCGTGAAAGGAAAATTTTTCATGAGTCGTAATAGTTTATTGAATGTGGGCGGATATAACAGATGTTTGTGGTATTCTGTCGTTTCTTATTTCGTAGCTTCTTTGATAATAACCAGAGAAGCTATTTCGGTGAAAAACTTGCATTTTGTTTGGTATTCCTGAATAATAGCAATCTGAATGTCAAAGGTTTATCCTTGCGGAAACTAAGTACACGTTGTCGAAAAATTTGATCAGCCATCCGGAAATAAATACCATATGATTATATATATATATGTATATATATATATATATATATATATATATATATATATATATATATATATATATATATAAATATAATATAATATAAGGGAAACCTCTATGGCTGACAATAGTGGATCCGAAAAAAAGTGGATATTATGAGGGGTGGTCGTTGGAGAGAGGTTTCTTCTATAACATTGACTCTATGGAGTCTTTAATCAGTTCTGAACAAAATATGGCCGTCAAATAAGTGTGACCGGTTAGAGAAGTTTCACTGTATGTACACACACACACACACACACACATATATATATATATATATATATATATATATATATATATATATATATATATACATACAGAGTAAGTCAAATAGAGTGCTCCAATTTCTTAGGTGTACTACGTGAAATGCAATCAATGTATTCATTCAAAATACAGGGTGTTCCAAAATTCGACCGACAAATTCAGAGGGGTGATAGTAGGCATCAAGATGAGCAATAATTACATAGGAATGTATGACTGGAAACCCAAACCTGACGCTGGAGGGCGCTGTTTACTTAATCGGACCGTACCTCTTACCAACCCTGCTAGATGGCCGAAAATGTCGCATTTTTCTGGAGAAGGTAGAAAACTCAAAAACAAAACAGATTCACATAGGAATGTAGGACGGAAACGCAAACCTGGACAGCTAGATGATAAATAAAGATGCAGAAATGTTGGCTTTTCATTTAGTGTTTCATTTTTCATTGCCGTATAACCAAAAGAGCGCATATCTAACATTTGTGAGGAGTGCATTAAAAAAATTTGTAAATTAGCTCTTCATGTATGTATATTTTGAATGAATACATTAATTACATTTTGCGTAGTAAACATATGAAATTAGGGTAGTCATTTTGACTTACCCTGTATATATATATATATATATATATATATATATATATATATATATATATATATATATATATATATATATATATATATACATATATATATATATATATATATGTGTGTGTATGTTTGAATGTATATATATATATAGTGGAACCTCGATCTAAAGTTTTTCAAGGGACCGATTGCACTGAACGATAAATGCGGGAAAACGATGATTCGGGGAACGATCGATCGAAGTTCCACAGTATACTTTTTGCTCAAAAGTGATCGAAATGACGATTTCGTTTCGTAATCTGTCCACATTCCGTTCGACGACAGTCAATTAATAAAACCCGAAAGTAATTGGAAAATGTGTAAGTGTCGCTGTTTTTTTTGGTTGAAATAACTGTTACTTCTACGTGTTTTGACTCCAGAAGGTCCTTGACATTCTTCTCAGTGGACGATTTGAAGTGCAAAAAAAAATGAGTATTTCGATAACTATAGAGGCTACCATCAGTTTAAGACCGCAGAGGCGTCAAAAATCATTCCTATCAAAATTATTTTTTTATTCTGACCCAAGCATTAGATTATTCCTGTTCCACTTTTAAACCAGTAAAAGAATCTGTTGTATCACGATTGTTTTTTGTGTTTTGAACATACATGTGACAAAACTGAACGTGTGGCAGAAGTACTCTATAAAAGAGGTAATTACACACTTACACACACTTACACACACTCACACACACACACACACACACATATATATATATATATATATATATATATATATATATATATATATACTATATATAAATACTTATATATATAAATATATATATTTATTTAATGTGGAAAAAATGAGCATTTCAATAATTTTAGAGGACAACCGTTGAAGACCGGCTGGGGGGTAAAAAAAATATTGCTATCGGAATATTGTTTTTCTGACCCTGTTACTGAGGCATTAGATTATTCCTGTTCCACTTTTAAATCAGAAAAAAATATGTTGTATCACGATTGTATTTTACACATGCGGGTGACAGAACTGAAGTAAAATCTTACTATTAACAGCTGAAGGTAAACAAATGTTAGTTTGTGAGTCAGCAGACACGGGGGCGGACTTATCTCGCGAACCGAGCATAGGAGGATATCGCGACTGGTACCGATATAAGCGGACGGCCGAGACGCGTGCACTGATGCTATCCTCAACTTTCAAAACTTTAAACTTTTTCAATTATTCAATTAAAACCGCCGAACTCAATAAAAGGGGAGAGCAGAAACAGCTGACATTCCGGGTGGGCCAGCTCCTTTCCGTTTCACAAATTTCCACTATTTTTATGCATGCAAAATTCAAGTTTTCCGTCCTCCAATCGACAAATTTTTTATTTCCATGTGTTTTACAACTCTTCATCTTTAAGGATATACACATTTTTATAAATTTAAAAACGTTTTTCACTGCTTTTTCCCCAAAGCAGTTTTCCGAATTTCAGGAAATCGACAATTTTGATGGACAAATATTTCGATTTTCTGCACCTATTAATGTCAATTTTACGATTTATCGGCATTTGCTAGATGTTCAGCTTCCAAAATATACCAAATACATTCAATAAAAAAAGTTTTCATTCTAAAAGAGCGTACTTTCAAAACTCACTTTTAACTGAATGCCGAGTTCGTAATATTACGACTTATTATTTTACTCACTAATAATTCCAGCAAGTTCGTGAAATTTGTTTCTAATTAATGAGAAACTGATAGGATTCTTCCACCTCCAATTTTGAATTCGTCAGAACTGTCTTTCTATTTATTTAAGCACTTTTTCCACCCGAGATTAATTCGGCCGAGATTTACATTCGGCCTTACCGCGGTACACCTGCGATCTTTTTCAACTTCCTTTGTTCTGTCGTGGCGTAATGCTATCGCGCTGACCTGGTAAACCTTTCGTTACGGGTTCGGTCCTAGGTGGTGCTGCATTTTCCAATTTTCCTTATCTTGGTGTTTTTTGTTTTCCCCCCGCGGAACTCTGCAATCATCTTATTACAAATTGTTTGACCCTGCACAGGGCCTTTTTTTTCTTTTATTATGCGAACTTTCCATTTTGTTTGTTGAGGGCCATTTTTTTCGTAACTTTATAATTAATATCAACTTATTTAAATTTTTTAATTTTTCATTTTAATCTTAATGTATTTAATCTTAATATATTTATAATTTTTAAATTTATCTTACTCTTCTACTTTTTGAAGGTTTTAAACTTAATTTTTATATTAATGTAACTGGTAACTTTAAACTTAATTTAATTAATATTTTTTTCTATTGAGTACATATACATTGATAATAAGCATCTTGCGACAGGAGTTAAAGTCAATAGACCCAGGAACTCTACTCTTCAAAAGAAATTCTGCTCAGTTGCCAAAAGGAAAAATTATTGGTTGAGAACGAGTCATTTATTAATTGAAATCCAGAAATAATTTTAAAATACCAGAAATAATTTTAGTTTTAAGGAAATGAGAAGTTAAAACCTTTAGAATTTTTTCTAATTGAATGAATTTCTTTTTTTTCTAAAAAGCAAAATTTGAAAACGGAAATTTGAAAGAATTATTTCAAAAGCCAAAAACCGAAAGAAAGAAAATTTTAAATTATTATTTCCTTTTTTAAAAATTCTAATATGTTTTTAAAAGTGATTAAACGGTTTTTAATCATTAAGAAATTAAACTATTTCATTTTAAATCGAAAAAGCAACACATCGGGTTGCCACTCAGCTAGTTACTCTATAAAAAACGAAATTAGACCCTCGATGTTCGTATATGCACGCGATCTGTTAGCTTCGAGTTCTGGTAATGGAAACTGAGTGATGACTGTTCATTTGTCTAATTCAAAGAATGTACAAGGTGCGCCCATAAAGTAACCGCACATTTTTTTATAAATAAGAAAAATATTACTCACCTTCAAGTAAATTTGTCTCCTTCAAAATAATCCCCAAAGGAGTCTATACAGTTTTTTTAACGTTTCTTCAAGTCATCGAAACACTTTAATAGGCGTTGGAACTAACCGTTCGCAAAATACGCGTAACATTTGATTTAATATCCGAGACGTTTTCAAATCTCTGTCCTTACAAGGATTTTGCATTTTTTGATTACAAAGGACTTATTCACCACGAATTTGTTCCTGAAAATCAAACAATCAATCAGTATTTTTACAAGGACGGGCTTTTTCGATTAAGAAACAGGATAAGGCGAGTTAGGAACGAACTGTTTGATTCTGGGCAATGGTTTCTTTTACGCGATAATGCTAGGTCTCGTACAGTAATTTCTGTACAACAATATCTTGCTAAGCATTCAAATATAGTGATAAATCACCCACCATATTCTCCCGACATATCGCCAGCTGATTTCTTTCCTTTTTCCGAAGCTTAAGATGACCATGAAAGGACAGAGATTTGAAAACGTCTCGGATATTAAATCAAATGTTACGCGAATTTTGCGAATGGTCAGTTCCAACGCCTATAAACAGTGTTTCGATGACTTGAAGAAACGTTGGGAAAATTGTATAGACTCCTTTGGTGATTATTTTGGAGGAGATAAATTTACTTGAAGGTGAGTAATATTTTTCTTATTTATAAAAAAATTGTCCGGTTACTTTATGGGCGCACCTTGTATAATTCCATTAACACATTCTGTTTGTTTTTTACAAGGTTTTAACATGATTTATTAAGAATAGACCCAAAATTCAGATAAGGGGCTCCTTTATTTTTATATTATTGTCTTAAATTTCTTTAATTTTGTCACATATTGTCATACATTTTTATTTAAAATTGTTCATTATATATTATAAACTTTTTTTTACTCCAACATTTTGATGCTGGATTTGAAAATTTATTTACTTCTGTTTTAAATGAAGTTTAATTCTGTTTTAAATGAATTACTTCTGTTAAAAATGAAGTCATAAGAAATGTGAATTTCTTCTTCTGTGTTACATTGCACTATGCATCTGATATGGATTCTGACCTTGCATAAATTGAAACAGCTAGGTTTTCCGTAGATATGTTTAATTTTAGTTCTGGAAGAAATAAAAAATAGATTTCCTCACAAAATATCGCAAAATGTGGAATCGTCATTCTACAAACTAAACTACCCCGGCGATGTGAGGAATAGTAATTTTTAACGTCATACACTTCACTAATTGAGTAAAGGAAATAAAGGATAAATCTATAAAGTTCAATACACCTCAACTCTAAGGCAAAAGAGCTCAAAATACTGAAAATATACCACTGTGTCATTTCAACGTAGCTTGTTTAACCAGATTTTTTGTGTAATGTTTCAGTGATTCCGGAAAAAAACAAAGATAAAAGTGTAAAGAAAGACGCGTTAAAAAATATGAAATATATTTATGGTTATAAAATTGCTGATGTCCTTCTCGCAAATATAGACACCTTTTGTTTAATAAATAACAATATATATTAACTCATAAGAAGTATTTGTATTATAAGATTTTATGATTTTCATCGTCAATCACATAGTTAGCAGTAACAAATATTTGATGATTTTAAGTCCAGCAATAGTCATGGAAAATCATTGCAAAACTGATATCAGCCTGCAAAATACGAGGAGGGGAACTTTAATAGTGGCAACACTGTCGTAGAGCCCACACACAGCAGAACCCAGGAAAGCAGCTTACACCACACGTACGTCACATACCTGCCTTACCTCTGAGCGAATGCCCTCTCCCCACAAAAATCCTATGCCTGCACAGTGACAGGATGAACACAGCCATGTTTTAGTTACTGGTCTACCGTACTAAATAATTTGTTGCATTATACTGTTGGAAGGAAAATGCTTATGCGCATACTGTGATTGATGTGTTTGCTCGCTGTGGCTGGGAAGTGCTCTACCATCCCTCATATTCTCCGGACTTAAGTCTCTGTGACTTTGATCTCATCCCCAAGATGAAGGAACCGTTCCTTGGATTCCAGGCTGTTGACCGATCCATTCGAAGGATCAATAAATCAGATGCTGCCAACGGCATCCTACAGCTTCCAGAATGTTGGAAATGGGTGCTAAACAATGCTGGTTACTACTTTTTTTTTGGCTAATGTCCCTGGGGGCTGACGACATTACACCCCAGTCCGGTGTACATATGAATACAAGGATATAGAAACACACAAATCACACAATCACAGAATAATTTTTATTAACAAACGATGACACCGGCTATGGACGATGGGTTGCAGCCCCCCCCTTTCTAGACGGGCTCCTTTTGCAGGCGGAAGACTGACCGCTTCCCCAGAATACAGCCAAGTCTTATGCGGGAATCGAATTCGCGGCCCCGGCGTGGCATGATGAGGCCTTAACCACTTAGCCACTGGGCGACTGGTTACTACTTTGAAGGGCTATAAAAGTTTCACCCCTGTATCTCTTCTGTATACTTTGTACATGCCTAGCTGCCACTATTAAAGTTCCTTCCTATATAGATTTTAATATCCTTAATAAATGACATCATGTTTGACCGATAGGATTGGATTAAATGAAAATTAAATTTCAAATTTCTTTGGGGTTTTTTTTATCCGATTAAAATTTGTTTTATAAAAGTAATAATATTCAGCAACATGCGTAATTAGCAAAAGTACTATGTATAAATTTTTTCCATAAAAATTTTCCCACTAATAATAAAAAATATTGCAAAAAAATATAAATTCAATGTTGAACACTTTAGTTCAAGAAGCAAATCATTTAATACGTGCCAATGAAATGGGAGTTTCCATGAAGGTTTTCCAAGAAATCCTTCATCGGTATTCCAAATCCAACCTTTCCTCGTTGGCCGATATACTTACTGCTCAACAAAATGTAAAAATGGGAAATGTTATGAGATAAGAACGGCAGGAAATGCATTTTTTTGTATTTTTCCTGAAAATTAAACTCTCTTGTCTACTTTTAAGCATCACGCTAATTCGATAACACCTTCAGAAGAAAGGTGATAAAAAAAAGACCTGAAGTCGCCTCTACTCTGAATGTCAAATCCGTCGTTTAACTCGAGGTGATTTGGATTATGACTCACTTGAGCAATATTCCTGCATGCGCCATGCGCTCGACTCTCAGTTCTAGGTAAGTTAAAGTCGTTCCCAGCGGCAGTCACCCGTTCTTGATGGCCGGCAGATGATGTCTCTCCGGACGATATATCAGCGGGGATTCACGCCTCTTTCTGCAATCCACGTCGGGGGAAGAATTCTCGCTATTTCCTGTTGCAGGGGAGTTGCGTTACTTACACTCAATGGGAGTTTAATGACGAATGGGCTACTCAAACAAAGCATATATATTATTTTTTTTTAAAGACAGAGAGAGATCCTTGAAAACTAGATGTATCATTCTATTTTCAGATTCACGGTATTTACTATGCTAAATTTAGCGATGACTCAACTGAGGGAGCTCAAGTGCGCATACTAAAGCATACATCGTTGCAGATCGTTTGATCAAATCGAAAAGCAACGTAATTATCTCGGGTGAGGGGGCAACAGCTAGAGGACATACGGCGACTTCAGCCCCAGGAGCCATCAAATTAGGTAAGAAAAAAAAGGCAAGTTAACTTTCTTTTCTCCCTTAACGATAATCCCTCCCTTAGAATTGGTATATCAACTTCTCTCTTTTCAAGAAACAGATTTTGTTTGCGTCACTGATTTCATCCAGTTTTAGTCATGTCAATCAGTTTCTACCTTGATTTTGAGATCGTTAGTGATTACGATCGCAGGCACGTCGGAGTGTTGTGGTTAGGAGAACGATGGAGTTAGATACTTTGAAATCATATATTTGAAAATCAGCTTATGTATATGTACATAAGGTAATGGGTGGATTTAAGGTGGATTTTCCCGATTGCGCTTTGACTCTTTAAATAAATCTTGAGAACTATTTACGGCTTTTTTCATTCGATATCTTTCATTACGTATTAAATATCTGGTAGGAATATGACCATTCTAAAAATTTGAAAGTCCCTTAAGTCCATAGAAAAAGACGCAGCAAAATGACCAAGATTTCCCGTATCTCGAACCTTCCTTACCAAGACGTGAACTGAACATCAAAATTTTCCATGAAAACTTTCTTTTAAAAGCATCCGAGTACACTAGACTGCACTCTGCAATGTCTTTCCTTTACTTCTTATACTCCTCCTCGTGTTCTGACAAGACGCGAGCAACGATAGCCATCAGGTCCCCAGCTCCACACATATCAAGATTTGTATTTTCTCACAAATGAACTTTTCAAATGAAATCCACAATTTTCGGAACCTTCCGTCTACATTCGGTGGCTCGAAAAATTTGAAAACTTAAAGGGACAAGTGACCCTCAACCTTCAATTTTAAAATTTTCCTTTTTCTAACTGTATTTAAAGAATGAGAATAATTTATATTCTTTTTTACTACACTGAAGACACGGAGAATAAAAATAAGTATTCTATGGCAGAATAATGCCCGTTTTTCAAAAGAAAATTTCAAAAATTCTCGCCTTTTTCAAAATGCTTCATGCGCATTCCATGTCATTTAAAAACCTTAAATTTTTTTTTGCAGCATGTACAAGGTGCGCCCATAAAGTAACCGAACAAATTAAAAGATCAAACAATAAAATAAAAAAGGTGAAAGAATAATCACCTAGCTAGAAAGAGTGACATCTCAACTCTTGTTAAATCCAGTTTAAACTGGTTATTTAGTCGTTTGCATATCAAAACGCCGTAGTAATTTTCATTTACCGAGAAGGCATTGTACAAAAAAATTTGCTTCGGAATGGAACAACGTTGTAACATTAAATTTTGTTACAAATTAGGTAAATCTGCTGCCGTAACTTTAGAGAGGCTTCGAACAGTATATAGTGATGCGTCGTTATCAAGAACACAAGTGTATGAGTGGTACAACCGCTTTAAATGTAGGCGGGAAAGCATTGAAGATGAACCAAAGACAGGACGCCCTTAAACTTCAAAGGATGAGGAAAATGTGGAGAAAATTCGTTCTTAAAATCAAAGACTAAGGTGATGCTGATTGCATTTTTTGGTTACAAAGGACTTAATCACCACGAATTTGTTCCTGAAAATCAAACAATTAATCAGCATTTTTACAAGGAGGTGTTTTTTCGATTAAGAAACGGGATAAGGCGAGTTAGGAAGGAACTGTTTGATTCTCGGCAATGTTTTCTTTTACACAATAATGATAGGCCCCGTACAGAATTTTCTGTACAAGAATATCCTGCTAAGCATTCAATTACAATGATAAATCACCCACCATATTCTACCGACTTATCGCCAGCTGATTTTTTTCCTTTTTCCGAAGCTGAAGAGGACCATGAAAGGACAGAGAGAGATTTGAAAACGTCTCGGAAATGTTACGCGTATTTTGCGAACGGTTAGTTTCAACGCCTATAAACAGTGTTTCGATGACTTGGAGAAACGTTGAAAAAATTGTATAGACTCCTTTGGTGATTATTTTAAAGGAGCTAAATTTATTTGAAGGTGAGTAATATTTTTCTTATTTATAAAAAAATATCCGGTAACTTTATGGGCGCACCTTGTATATAAACATAATTGCGCACTGGTGTTTTATTCTGTGAATCTCAAGCCGTAAATAATTATTTTTTTTAAACTTCCTGTTATTTTTTTAAAGTTTTTTTGCTATATTTCCTGGTCTATAAATTTGAAAAATATTTGTGGTTTCAAAGAATGATTCACAGTTTTGTAGCAAACACTTCAGTTAACAATCTTGAGAAATTTCGAAGAAATCAGGAGAAAATAAATGCACATGGAGCATTTTGAAAATGTTTATTTTTGAAGACTTTTTTGAAAAACAGGTCTTTTACTTCCACAAAATACTTATTTACTGCATTAAAAACACTTATACCATTCTAAGTGTTTTTAATGCAGTAAAAAATAATATTAATTATTCTCACTTGAGCCGTGGCGGCCTTGTTGTACATTGCAATGGTTTTCGGTGCTGGGGGTGCTCGGATCGAATCCTGGCGAAGCGCCACTAAAATGCCTCCGTTTGTATCGTCCCTTAATAGGGGGTAATGCTGGTCCGCCTATATGGTGCCCCCATAATAAAATGGACAGCAAAACTGCGGTGAATTATAGGCGAATGTCTTCGCGACAAATGCCTCCGCATTGGGGAAAAAAATTATTCTCACTTATAAAGAGTATAAAGAGTAAAACGTGTAAGTAACGTGTGTAACGTATAACTCTTTATACGTGATAAAGAGTATCACGTATAAAGAGTAAAATATTGAAATCTAAAAAAAAAAGAACGAGGTTCAAGGTCCCTTGTTCCCTTAAGGCCACGGGAAAAGACGCAGCAAAATAACCAAGATTTCCCTTATCCCGAACCTTCCTTACCAGGCCGTGAACTGAACATCAAAATTTTCCATGGGAACCGTCTTTTAAAAGCATCCAAGTACACGAGACTGCATTCTCTACGATGCCTTTCCTCTTTTTTTTCTTTCTTTCTATGTTCCTCCTCGTGTTTCCGAAATTGTAATGACAAGACGCGAGCGACGACGATAGCCATCGAGTCCCTCAGCTTCGGAAGTTTCCGCACGCACCGAGAGAGGAAGAAGAAGAAAAAAAAATCTCCCTATTTCATATTTTTGCAACCGAGAAAGTATCCGCTGCGGACAATGAGCAAACGGAATCCTCTGCATCATAAGTGAGCATACCTGGAGGCAAGGTGCGCGTGCTTGGGGCTGGCGTCTCTGCGGTGAGATTCTTTCGGGGTCAACGCTAATTAGCAGCATGGCGCCCACTTCACCTCTCAAGTGGCGTCGCACAACACGCACACGCGAAAGAATAACAGCGACCGGTAATGGTTTTTTATTAGCGGAGGATGATTACCACCGAGTTTTGAAATGCAGAATGTCCCCATTGTATGTCAAATATGCGGATTTTTTTTTTAATCAATCCTCATGCCGCCGCAAGAACTCTGGGCCAGTTTCTTCCGTCTAGTCATCGTTTATACGATATATTTCCAAAAAATTCGACAGTTCCAATTTCCAGTTCCCCGTAATGGCTTGTTAGTCGTATTCCCACCCGAGATTGGTATTCGTTGTACGGCTCTATTGCTGCGGTTTGCTCTCGCAGAAGTGTGATTTCAGTGTCAGAATAGCAGTTTCAAGTCTCCTATAACACTTTACTTTTCAGTCACGTAAGAGAATAATTAAATTATTCAGTGCCTACAGTGTGAGAATTGAAAAATTGAATATTGCCACCATTGACAACAATGCTGCCAGGAGCAGAATCTCGTAAATCACATTTTGTTTTTGTTTGTCATCAAAATGGAGCTTATGTTTGCAATGCGATGGCCGAATGGCTAGGGTGCTGGCATTCGCTTCAGATCCTGTGGGTTCGACTCCAACGGTTGGCATGGATGTTTGTAGCCATTCGGAACCGGCTTTAGGCTGTAGGTCCCAGTCTAATTGAATCGGTCCTTTTGAAAAGGAGTCATCTCCATTTTTTTTAAATTTTCACGAGAAGAAAAAAACTATAACTCGCTTTCGTGCATTATTAGTTAGACTAAATTTAGTATTTATTATGTTTATAAGGCATCAATCCTGATGCAAAAATATAATTTGTAAAAATTTTTTTAAACTTGGGCCCCAGAAAAGCTGGAGAAAAGTGGAGATGAGTTTTTGAAAAGTGGCGATGACTCCTTTTCAAAATGACCGATTCAACTAGCTCGCATGTATCAAAAAGTGGACCGTAGCGCTCCAAACCAAACCAAACCTTATCAAAGTTTACGAAAATTAAGAACAGTTCTATAAAAAGTATCTGAATAAGGTACTGGACTGTTCTAAATTGAGTTTTGAATTACATTATGAATAAACTTTTAGACTCTCAGGAAAATATAGACTGTCCGATAAAGCAGTGGATCAAAATGTTTGATACTTGTGCCTAACACAGTTTCGATCGGAAACAGATTTCCGATTGGATGTCAGATAGAAAAAGTATCAAATGCAGCAGAACTTATAGTTCTCTATTGAATCCAAGCAAAATGCAAGCAATTATTATGTATTTGTGGCTTTTCCAATGTGATATTTTCATTTTATACTCTCTTCCTGGGGTAAGGCCATAAAACTACATTTTAAACAAATAGATTTGAATTTAATTTCAAAAACTCTCCAATTATTGAGAATTGAAGAATATTTTAAAGTAACAATCATCTGAATTTTTAGGAGGTAGACATTTTACAACTGGTGTAATGTACAAGTTCTGCTTTCTCTGTGATGAGGTAATAAATTATTATAAAAAATAGCTTCATCATTAACTAATACCGCATACAGAGTACTATTACACTATCCCTCAGTAATTTTCTCCACATCATGTTTTTAAATCATTGTCTTGATAATCTACAGTTAAAGAAGTAATACAGTTTGTTACTTATCCTACTGTTGGTTAAATTCTACCAGAATTAAAATATTTTACCCTAGACTCATACGTGTACACACACCAGCTTCCTTTTTGTAATCTAAATCGAAGGTTAAATCTTTTCCCTAAAGCATTGGAGTGGTCTAATTTTTTTCTACAGGTGGTGACCATGCACGATGAATACCAGACAACTAAACTCCATATCAGTTCCATGTGGCGACGGTGAATCTGTACTTTAGAGGCACAAAACCACCTATTTATTACATGGAGACTTCCTTTGCGGAAACGATGGAAAATTCTGACTCCTAGCATATAACACCAAGGATGATTTTCAAACAACATGCATGTCACAAAAAACTAGGATTACTGATTCTGTGGTTCCCTTTTACATTTCGAGAGCTTTTTTTTCGTTTTCGTAGCAGAGAAAGCTGGGTACGACATTCGGAGAAGAAAAAGATCTGTAAATCCTGCAAATAGCACTTAAAAACCTGCTTAGTCGGGGTATATTTGCCTACAACTTCAACATCTGAACAATGGAGCCAGTAGTGCAAAATTACAAATTTCTAAACTGAAAAACCGCTGAATGAATAACCTCAGTTTAACTGGATTTGACTACAGAATGTGGCATAATACTGCTTAAAAAAAAACTTTGTTACTATGTTTTTTACTCTTAACAGCATAGGCATAGCGTGATTCTAACTTTTTTCGGGGGGGGGGGGGGGCACGAATTAAATCCAGTTAGGGCCGTCCCCAGCGCATTGACTGCCGAACGGTACTTAAAATGAAATATTATGATTTTTTTAAAACTGAATAACAATAGAATTGATGTTTGAGTAGTATTCAAAACTTATACAATGAGAAAAATAAATATAATATAAATAAAATGAGAAAAAAATATATAGCATCTAATTTTTTTTATGGATCATATCATTGTTAAAAACTATGTTAAGGCTAAAGACGTAATCGGAATCTTCAGTTTCACAGTTTGAAAAGCAGAAAAAAACTAACTTTCTTAAAAGTTTTCTACAATTTTCTAATTTTAACTGAACTTCTATTAATGTTTTAATTTATTTCAAGTTAAGTTGGGGGGGAGGGAACAACGGAAATTCGCTTGAAGAATATTCTGTTCCACAATGTTTTGAATTTTAGTATTACAAAATTCAATATTCAAGGGAGTCATCGCAAAATAAATAGGTTGTCAGACTCCAGCACGCAAACAAAGCTTATTAGAAGGCCTATGCACTTATCATTTGAAAGTATCCATGCAATATACTATCATAATACGAAATGTTAATACGATGTTGGTGTTCTCTTTGTTTAACCATCTGTTTCTTGGATCACTTTGTTTTCTTCCATAGCACCAATGCTTATGATCGACGTACTATTTTCCTGTATTACTATGGGAGGAATCAACACAACTGAATCTATTTCCTCCTACCTCCTATAATTCATTGATATATCAGTGAAATATCGAAATTCAGTGGATCCCGGTCGTGTCGTATCAGCGTATTAAACTTTAGTACTCTGATACGAGCACCATTCACCTTTGCATGATACTCATCTTCATAGGAATATGCTAAAAAATACACATTCACTCTGACTTTCTTCATATCTTAATATTCTGAGCCACATAAGTTTAAGGGAATTCTTCCGGTACATATGCAAATTACAAGGATTACTTAAACGTTACTTCTGTTACACTGTTAAATAAAGCAGAAACACGCGCAGTTTCATATTGATTACTTAAAAGCTACTTCGTCTGTTATATTGTTGAATAAAACAGAAACTGGCGCAGTTTCAAGTTTATTACTCAAAAGCTACTTCGTCTGTTGCACTGTTAAATAAAAGAGAAACATGCGCAATTTCAAGTTGAGTACTTAAACGTTACTTCTTCTGTTACACTGATAAATAAAGGAGAAACAGGCGCAGTTTCAAGTTGATTACCTAAAAGCTACTTCGTCTATTACACTGTTAAATAAAGGAGAAACTGGCGCAGTTCAAGTTGATTACTTAAAAGCTACTTCGTCTGTTGCACTGTTAAATAAAAGAGAAACAGGCGCAATTTCAAGTTGAGTGCTTAAACGTTACTTCTTCTGTTACACTGATAAATTAAGGAGAAACAGGCGCAGATTTAAGTTGATTACTTAAACTTTACTTCCTCTATTACACTGTTAAATAAATGAGAAACAGACGGAGTTTCAAGTTAATTACTTAAATCTTACTACGTCTGATACATTGTTAAATAAAGGAGAAACAGGCACAGTTTCAAGTTGATTACTTAAATGTTACTTCGTCTGTACATTGTTCGTCGTTACATTGTTAAATAAAGGAGAAACAGGCGCAGTTTCAAGTTAACTACTTAAATGTTACTTCGTCTGTTACACTGTTAAATAAAGGAGAAACATGCGCAGTTTCAAGTTGATTACTTTTAATTTCCGCCGCCCACATAGTATAGTGTTTAGCCTTCAGAGCTGCAACGCAGTGGACTTGGGCTCAAATCCCGAATAAGGCTTGATCGTTTCCGTGTCCATAGGGAGCACTGCTAGCTCTCCTATAAGGTACTCCCATAATAAAGTAATCAGCAAAACTTTGAGGGTCTTTATCTGCCAATGTCAGAGAAGTCCCTACCGTTCGATACAAGTGCCTGCCGCGTTGAAGAAAAAAGAGGAAAACAAACTTTTGATTTCCTTGATAGTGGCACCATTTTACAAAATAAAATAAAAAAATTTAATTGTTTGCGAACCTTTTCTATTACAGCTTAATAGATTAAAACGGAAAGAATTAGCAAATACTATTTCGCTTCAATGTCAATCAAGTAAAGCAAAACTACATTGAATTCAACTTTTGATCGTTAAACCACATCTGGGTTAAAACGTTTGAGCTCCAAAAACTGCTGCTTAGAAATCAATTCATTTAATAAATTCTTTCGTAGAAAGAGAATTTATATTTATTTTTTCCTTGTAACAAGTACAGTAGAGCGTTGGCGTTTCTCTAACGCCTATGCGGTTGCGTTTGGCTGAAGTCGAAGAAAGTTAGTTATTCAGGTCATAGTGGTAGAGAGAAAACTAAAAGGAATGTTTATGCAATTTTTAAAAAAATTGAGTTCGTATCACGTTTCTGAAAAACACTTACTCAGGAGGGGAAAAAAAGTCCATTTAACTACTAGCAGAGTTTAGAATTATTTCTGAAATGATCTGTAATCTCTATTAATAAAGGTTAAGTATTCGCATAGTATGTTAATGTATGTTGCTCCAGACGCAAATATACGTTTCTCAAGAATGTCTATCTTTAAATTTCAAGAGAATATAAATTCTCAGCGTGAATAACAATGATAATACTAATAATTAAAAGTTGTAATTATAATTAAAAATGCAGGCTTCAAAACAACAAAGAAAGTTGTGAAAGAAAAACCGGACGTTTGATATATTTATGCATCTAAAAATAGCGGGAAAGTAACATTGAGGTATATACTATCAATAAAAGGTGACAGAAAATTTTATAAATGAATAAGAAATCTATACGCCGCCCACATGGTGCAGTGGTTAGCGCCTTGAGCTTCCCCCGCAGTGGGCTTGGATTCAAATCCCGAATAACGGTTGGTCATTAACATATTGTCCCCCTCATAGGGAATAATGTTGGTTCATCTAAATGGTGTTCCCATAATAAAGTAACCAGCAAGACTTCGCGGTGACTGCTAGTCTCATGAATAGTGCCTCCTTATTAGAAATAAAAAAATTAGAAAGCTATAGACTTGCAACAAGCATCGAATTTTAGTCACTTTGCACGCAGTTTTCACCTATCTAAAGAAAGTGCTTTATTTATTTTCTGCTACTATAAGAATATACAGGGTTCTGAAACAGGAACTATTTGGGAAAATCCATGAAGCGGAAGAATATATGAAAAATATTAACATTTGGCAAGAACATCCTGCAAACACAATTATCGTTGAGGACATGCCCCATCCCAAGAGACTAGAAATTTATACTGATGGTTCCAAAACTGAACAAGGCACGGGTTCTGCCTTTGTTGTCTATATAGATGATCAGGAATTTCACACCTGGAAAAACCGCCTGGCCAGCGGTAATAGTGTTTATCAATCTGAGCTCCACGCCATTATCCAAGCGACTAAGTGGGCTCAAAGTCAAAATTCTCCTTTCAGAATACTAACAGACAGTCGATCTTCTATCCAAGCGATAAACACTCCGTTTTCTAAAAACCCACAATTGGCGGAGCTCCACAAACTTATTAGGTTCTCGGGCAGTAATTTCAGCATAACGTGGGGAAAGTCACATATTGGCATTAAAGGCAATGAACGTGCAGACGAACTGGCCAAATTTTCGGCTAATACCCAAACCCTATCAGAGACTAAAATTCCCTGGCCCCTCTCACTACTGAAAAAAAGCCTAAAGGCTGCCATTAAGGAAGAATGGCAATACATTTGGACTAATAACAAAACCGGCAGGCTTACGAACAACTTCTTCCCTACTGTCCGAGACGACAGGCTATCCTGCGACCGTCTTCTAGTTCAAGTTTATACTGGTCATGGTAATTTCCCGGTTTATCTGCCTAGATTTAAAATTTGGGACACCAACTTATGCGCCTGAGGGGAGTTCGGAGACTGGCAACACTACTTAATTAATTGCCCTCTCCATAACGGCCCACATCTTAAGCGTCCCGACGGACAAAAATATAAAAATCTGGTACCAACAGATAGCCGGGAATAAATGGGTACAAGGGAAGGTTAAAAACATAATGTGTCGGTTGCACTCGAACATAGATAATATAGGTAATTACCACACAAGCAACAGTAACACAGATAATATTACTTAATAATCTAAAAACTAACAATGTCTCTTCATTCCACAATCATACAAAATTACATCTTACAACTGTTGTTGTTGTTGTTGTTTCTCATCCCCATGACCAGCAGAGCTAGATCAGGTCCATAAGCTCGTTCACCCTGAGAAAATCCAGCACCAAAAGATGATCTTGAGCCAGGTCCTGCGTGGTGAGCCCCAGACAGGATAAAATGTGGTCAGGGGAGGCTTGAGCAGTAGAACACTTAGTGTAGATTTCGAAATGCTTACTAAGACATCTTGCAACTTAACATAACTACAGTTCCACTAACCTTCCTCTTTCAGCTCCCCGGCAAATAACCAACTAATTACTAACAGTTAGGTTCCCCAGAATGATTAACAAATTAACAATTAACATAATAAAAATAAATAAATAAATAAATAAATAAAGGGTCCTAAACCCACAAAAATAAGGTGGTTAGGTCTCCCCCCCCCTTCTCTCCCCTCTAGCATGTGCCATGTTGTCAGCTCATCAACCACTACATCAACGCCCGAGGGCCTTTCGGCGCATACACTAGCGGCCTTGCTAGGAGCGCCAGCCAGGGCCACGGCCGAAGAGGATTGTGTTTTCAACTTCATCTTCTCCTTCGAAGAATTTTTGTTTGGCATGGGGACTTCAAATTAATGTTTCGGCTATTTCCACTTAGAAAAAGGAGAAGCCAAGACAACAAGTCAGCAGCTAGCGATAGCTAGTAAAAGTGTTCCAGCAGGTCTTCATGCAGTAAATTTTCACTTCTACGCTTGGGGTCGTATGTAAGTAATCTTTCATAACATCTCACCCACTAAATTCTCTCCACCTGCTGCTTAGTCAACTTGTAAGCCGTAGTTGAGCCTAACTCATACTGACTACCCCCTATCTCTACACCTTATTTCAGTCAGTTTAATTCTTTTCTTCCGGCTTAAGCTTAGTTAAATTAGTTTCTCTAGTTGATCTGAATGATCCAGATCATTAATGATAGGATTTCCCGAGGAGGAACTGCTCAGCACTTGTGGTGAGTAGGGAATCCGGAGGCAAGGTAGGGCTAAGGTTAGGGCCTGCAATGATGAATGAAATGGCACGGGGCCTGCGTAAGTCAGGAGATTTGGTCTTGTTCTCGAATTCTGACCTATCGATTGCAGCCTTGTTAGGTAATCTGGGCCATCCTTGAGTTGGTCCAACCCTAGAGGTCACGGTCCTCGTCATTGGGTCGTGCCTTCTGGCGAACACAGGACACGCCGGCTCACGAAGGTTCCGCAGGGTGGGTTGCACAGCAACAATGAGGTTTTAACCAAGTTGCTGGTTCTGCGCCCAGGGTTGCGACTGTCCCCTCTCAAAATCGACCATTCCCAATTTAGGCCAAGTCGTCTCCTAGCTGGGATTTGCAATGATGCCGTCTTAAATTGTTCCTCTTGAGTCACATTAACCAGTAATTTTTTGTGACTCCTTTCCCAGTTCTACTATTGTTCTCCACGTTCTCGCTCGCAGCCACTAATTTAGCGCCGTCGTTTCGTTTGGGTCGTTTTGCCTCCTTCTTTTCTAAGGTTTGCTTTCATGGAGGTTGGCCTGAGCGAGTGTCCTCCGGCAGAGCTTTGTCGTATTCTAAATTTTTCTTGGCTGATGCGTCTGTTCTGCATGGAATCCGTCTGTGTCTCTTGCTTTGTGGGGTTTGTCCTGTGAGCGTGGTGGGGGGGGGGCTGTCTGGGTCGTTCGTGGGGTGGTTGCCTGCTGCGGGCCTATCCGCACCGTCGGGATAATCCCAGTGGGGCTAATGCCAGGTCGGGCCCGATGTGTGCTTCATGGAATATACAGGGTTCCCACCTATATCCGTTATACCCACCTTAACTTCTAAACGGTGACAGCTTAGGCCATATAGTTGGTGTCTAGGTATAGTAAAAAGGCTATGCACTACTCGATGAGACAACTTGCAACGCCATCTATCAGCAAATTTTGGAATTAGCGTTTTTATCTCAGAAACGGTACGAGATACGGGGGGGAAAGTCAATTACAAAGTTATTCAACATCATCGATTTAGTAAGGAAAGACACCTTTCGCACATTAATACTCAAAACATGATGTAAAAAATGAAAATTTGTTTGCTTGTGATTTTCAACACTATGGCGCCGTGAAACGCGAGCGAAGTGCAAATGTGTATAGTGGCTAATAGAGCATTTTCAGCAACATAAATAGATGATCCTGAAGATAAGGAAGTTTCTCAGTTTTTCCTTCCACTCCTTAAGACTATGACAATTTTCGAAATCGTGATCAAACAAATGTTCATTTTCTACATTCTATTTTAAATATTAATGGGTTCAAGGTGTCTTTACTTACTAAATTGATGATGCTTAATAACTTTGTGATTGACCTTTTTCCCGTATCTCGTACCATTTTTGAGATAAAAACGCTAATTCCAAAATTTGCCGATAGATGACGTTGTAAGTTGTCTCACCGAGTAGCGCATAGCCTCTTTACCATACCTAGACACCAACTTTATGGCCTAAACTGTCACCGTTTAGAAGTTAATGGGGGTGTAACGGATATAGGTGGGAACCCTATACATTTTATCTATTCTGTTAACTACACTTTGGTCTGTCATTAACCTGTCCTCTGTAGGTCCGGGTTTAATTAGCTTTTGTGTAGCAAAAACTGACCATAGGGCTCTCAACTAACCAACCATTAACCTGTTGTTGTGACTAGTTTTAGAAATTGTAATACTGAGAGATATCAGTTCAAACATATCTCTCACAGACACAAATTTTTTTTACTATATACAAGAACACTGATAATTATGTAGGATATCTGAATTATTTTTTTATAAAAAGTTGTCAGAATAATTGTAAGAACATTAAAGTACGTTTGGAAGAAAAATCATACATCACATTTTTCCCAAGGTAAAAGCATATCGGAAGAGGGCGCGAAGAAAAAATTAACAATAATATAGTAATTAACAAGAATACCATTTTAATGTACTACAATTACTTGTTCATTGTTATTGAGAGAATAATGAAATTGCTTATAATTTTTATTTCCGAAATCCTGATTTGATAACTGGATTCGTGACTGGAGGAATTTGTTCTAAAGAAGAAAAAAAGAGAGTTAAAATTAATTAATTTGTTTCGAATAGCTTCATCAGCAACATTCCCTCACTGAATAATTCATTTTATTTACCCACAGCATAAGCTGAATAATATATTTAGTAATAACAAGAGTGTTATAAACTTTGCTTTAAATGAAAATTTAGTGATCCACTTAAAATTTTCATCGACATTTCAACTCAGCTTAAACAATGGTAGAACGAGATTCCTCGCATCAACATGGATGAATTGTCCAGAGAATTTGTCAGAGTTGGCCATCAGCTTCTCAATAACTTTGACCACACTGTTAAACCTAAACTTTACTACAGTAAATATGTGTCAAATTTGATTGCCAACCCGTCGATCACGGAATGGTGATTGCCTAACGCTCCGCAACACTGCCGCGTATGATCAACAACACATCCAGTGTTATGTCCTGCTTCGAGAAAGTCTTCCTGTTCGGCAAGGGACCCCGAGGCTTCTGCCTGCCTACCCCTCAATTAGATAGAAAACAAGAGTCACTTTCCCACATTGACACGTGCATCGATTTTTACATTATTATTAGGCAAGAAGCATGTTCCTACTATGGCAATTATGTAAAGCAGCGGCAATGCCCGTGCGCATGTCATCTAATAAATCATGAGCTGGGAGAGATACGTGTCCCCCGGGTTGCGCAGGCGATAGTGACACCTCCGTAGAAAAAATGTTCTAAAAGTGGCCTACTTCTCAATCCTTCCTTGTGCTCCGGGAGCATTTGCATAATTGCAGAGGCGACCGTTGCCCAAGCCTCGAAGTAGAGCAAAAGGAAAACCTTCGAGGCGCGGTGACACTTTCACCGACAGGTGAGGAGACTCTTTTAATTTCTCCACCTCGAAACCACTGACGAAGGTTCCAGAATTTTTCAGACGCAGTTTTTGGAACTGAAGGTACTGTCTGATTTCTGTAACTTATTCTTTAAGATTGAACCTGGAGGATGCCACGGCTTTCCCATTCCTTACCTGGCATTTATTGTATTCAAGCTGTGTTAAGTATGCTGTGTGTTCACCCTATTGGATTCGATCCCGTGATTGTTAACCTATGGAGGAAATTTGTCAACGGATTGCCGACTTGGATATAAAATTTTTTTTAATTGTACTTCGTAATAGATAAAGAAATTTTACACCTTGCGGCATTTTTCGTTTTTTAAAAAATGCAAATAGTATTTTTAAATTTAAATTATTTGGGGAAAAGCTGGTATAGTGTGTTTTAAACTCTCATCAATTCCTTTGGTGGATGAAATTTAGAAAATGAATCCTGTTGGAAGGCGCAGAAAGTTCAGGCTCTCTGAAATACAATTTTTATTGGATTATCAGCATTTATGTAGCTGTAAATAGTAGACAAATGTTCTCCATAGGTTGACATTGAGATGAGCTAATCCATTACAGTTAGCACACAGCAGCCTTAAAATCTTTTGGATTGCTTCATGGTTCATTCTATATTCGTATTAGAGAGACGAAAGTCTCATGATCAATTGTACGCCTATTTCCAATACGGACACACATCTACAAAATATTAACTTATTTTTAATTGATCAGCAAGAAAAGTGCATACTGTCTAATGATAGAGATGTATTCTGGTAAGAGTTCCGCTAAATCTCTAATCATTCATTCAAGTTAAGTTGATTGAATATTTTCTACATATCTGATAAACAATCTACAGATAGCAATAGCATCTGCAGCATCCTGTGATATACTGCATAGGTTAGCTTTGTCTCTTCAAAAACATCGGGGATCGAAGATATAAAAAGAGTTGGAAAGTATCCTCAGAAATAAATACTCATCTTTAAGCTTCCTTAACAACAACAGTGCTCTGCATTTTATACAAACAAAATGAGCATAGAAATGGAAAATCAATGGGAAATAATGAAGATAGAAGAAGTGCGATCCTTAAATTTGTACTGAAACGAGAGTATCTGGTTCATGGTTGAACATTATTAGACCTCTCCGTGAAGATACTTTGTATGATGGCAAATACGCTTACATTTAATGTCCCAATGAGCTTCTCAGCCTAGTTTGAAACTTAGTTGTGGCCTAGTTTTGGTTTTGACAGTAATAGATATTAACATATTCTAAATCTTGGTATATCTAGTGTTGCAGAAGTTTGGATCGCATTACAGAAATTCTTTAAAAATTCAAAAGCTCATGACAGATAGTTGTATAGATATCAGTAATGATGAACCGTAGTTCAACTTGTTTAGCTTTATCTTGCCTAGAGTCGTTATTAGACAGTTTCATGTATGAAATATAGTTGTCTGTCTTAAATAGAAGTGAAAATAAACATCAACGACAAATAACGTTGTGAACAACATACAAAAAGGATCTATTGTAAATCAGAGACGTTAAGACACGAAAAGAAGTAAATCTCTTTTCAAGTGTTGGTATGTTCTCGTCAGAAAATTCCCGTATCGAGTAAAATTTCGGAATATTGTAAGGATACTTGTGTAAACTGTGCGTGTGACGTATTTAGAAAATAAGTTGAAAGCTTCATCTAAGTTTTTTCTCGTATTTTTTATCTGCATAATTTCGTACTTATTCTAACCAACCAAATTTCACATAATTTCGTTAAATACTTACTGTCCTGTTCAATATTCTAAGGATATTTACCTCATGTGAACCATGCGTGTGAAGTATTTAAGAAATACGTTGAAAGCTTCATCTAAGTTTCTCTAGTATTTTTGATCTACATATTTTCGTACTTATTCTAACCAACCAAATTTCGCAAAACTTCGTTAAATACTTATTGTCCTGTTCATTCGCAAACTAATGGTCTTGAAATAATTCAAATGCTCATTTTAAGAAATTTAAAATCAAAACAAGCTAATGAACAAAGAGGCAAGTAAAAAAAATGTAAAAAAGCATTCAAACGCAAATTATAAACATCGCAATAGAGATTCAAAATGATCTCTCCTTTTAAATGACCCTTCCTGTAAAACAAGTTCACTGTAGATAATCATCTCCTTTCAAAACCATGGAATATTTTAATTGAAATATTATGTGTATGACCCGTAAAATCTTATAATTCGTGTAGTAAAAAGGTATTGTAACTTTCTATTTCTTTCAGAATTTCTAAACAATTTCGTTAAAAAATAAACCATTTGTTGGACTGACACTAATTTCTGTGAAAATAATTGAAAGCTGTATTCATTTAGGTCGATTTCTTTGCTCCTTTTTGGAACCACATTTTCTAAAATAAAATCCCTCTTTTTTTCCATTAAAGAGAGAAAAAGAGGACAAGTGGGAAAAAATTTGGCTTGGCTAATTCTCATTATTCATTTTAATTTTTAAGTAAAATAATTTCACCCACAAATGCACAAGGTTCTTCGTACGGATATGAAATTTTATACAAATAAAGTGGTTTAAGTTTGTTCCTGATTCACCGTTTCTAAGACGCAAAACTTTATGAGTGTTCTTATACATAACCCAAGAAATAAGCATTAAACTCAAAACAGATATATTGCTTAAAGCCTAATTTTAGTCATTTTCTCAAAACCGCCCTTTATGGCGTAATATGTGTTTTGAAACCAGTCACAAGCAAAAATAGACTTCACAAACCTTCCTGATCTATAACCACAATCATAAATGCGCGGGTAGTAAAGTTATGAACTTCATTCATTAAGTAAAAAATATTAGCTCTAATTCTTAAAGCCTAATTTGCTACTAAATTTTTAACAAAAACACCCTTTATGGCGTAATCGGTGTTTTGAAACCAATCACAAGCAAAAATAGACTTCGCAAACCTCCCTAATCTATAACTACAATCATAAATGCGCGTGTAGTAAGATTGTAAACTTCATTGATTAAGTAAAAAATGTTAGCTTTAATGCTTAAAGACTAATTTGCTGCTAATATTTCCACAAAACCACCATTTATGGCGTAATCGGTGTTTTGAAACCAATCACAAGCAAAAATAGACTTCACAAACCTCCCTGATCTATAACCACAATCATAAATGCGCGGGTATTAAGGTTGTTCATAGTAATAGCGCAATAGATTAGTGGCTGAATATTGGTGTGGTTGGTTGGTTGATTGGTAGGTTGGATTTTTACGGCGCAAGGTCCAAATAGGACAAGTTGAGCCAAACGCAAGATACAAATATTGGTGTGGTGTACCGCAGATGATTAGTTCCATATTGCCCGCAGTACTGGAGATTAAGCTGTTATGAAGTGTTCGCATTTATAAGAAAACACTCCGATCAAAGATACTTATTAATATGAATCATTAACTTTTGTATTAAAAAAATTAGATCTCTACATACAGTTCAAGAAATATATTCATTGCCATCATATCTTTCAGCCAATAATTTTATCCCGAAGGAGATAAAAAGATTTGACAGTTCACCGAGCGTATCATAACGCATCCATGCATTACATTTGACAGTAGCTAATTAAAATTCTTCTTTATCGCTAGATGGCAGTAGAATCGTAAGCCAGATTACATTTGAATTATGTTGTGAGTAATGGCGTGGACAGAGAACACGAGTTAGTTGAAGGGAATAAATGCATATTGAATCAGACAACAAATGCACTCTGGCTGTTAAAAGGTTGCCTGAAAAACATCATGAAAGCCAAGATCAGTTTTCAATGGTGTATATTCCCTATACACACCATTATCCCCATACTGTCCCTTCTCCATACCGTATTTTTGGGGCGAAAAGACGCACCTCAAATTTATGGAAGGATTTTTAGAAAAGAATATTTTGTATATATATTGTTAGGAATAGAAAGATATTTTCAATTTCTTAGTTAATAAAGATAGAGAAAATATGTATAATAAATATATATAATAAATAATAAGTATATATAATATATAATAAATATACATAATATATAGAATAAATAAATATAATATATATATATAATAAAATATTCATTTTATTTTAATGTTCGGACCATAAGACCCCGATTTTATGTCGATTTTTTTATGTAAAAAAGTGCGTCTTATAGTCCGAAAAATACAGTACTTCAAAATAACAACCCAGGGCGCAGTGGCCCGGTTGGCAAAGGTAGAGACAGTGATCTGAAGGTACCCTGGTTCGATGCCGGTCGCTGACAAATCCACTGCCGTGTACACTAACGACGGCTGGTGAACGAAAAATATGTCATGGTTGCAATGTCCTCCAAGTTCTCAAATTTACCTCTAGAGGTGTGGGGTCAAGTGTTTCCGGTCTCGTCACTTGACTCGATTCAAAATTACGGAACCGGTTCATAGGGGGCGAAGCAGGGCTACCTATATCGTGTCCCCATAATAAAGAGGCCTGCAATATCGCGGTGATATCAGGCGAATGTCTAAGGATAAGGCATCCACATTGGAAAAAAATCACAACTCAAAAACTATATTTCATTAAACTGTTAATTAAACTGTAAAATAATTATACCAACAGAGATATTTAACTAAAAAAATCCTAGATATTGAAATCAAAAAAACCTTTCGGTTGTTTTCACATACGTATTTTTCTATCTGTGAGTTCATCATAGAAATAAAATATGCAAATATTTTCTTAACGTAACTAATAACGTAGCGAAGGTTAAGTCCAGGAAATTTAATGATCGTAACACGTAGTTTAAGAGTAATTTTAACTCGTAAATATAAGAGAGTGTTTTGTGCATTAAGAATTAGGGGTTTCACTCTTAGTAGTAGCTTTATTTTCACAGTTACAGACACTTCGAGCATGCCGTTTTATTAAGCACAAGTGAAAAATAGTTTCTTAGAGTGCAATCGAACTTCTGTATGCCGTTTGTGGTCTTCAGAAAGAGTAATGCACTAAAATGTAGTTGTATAATCGAGTGAGAACGGGAAAAAAAAGAAATTCTGCAGCTATAGTGATTTATACATCTTATTGGAATACATTTCATTCGAAAATTTCTTTCCAGAATTTATCATGCCATGGGTTGCATATCCGATTAGTGCGAAGTTTATTTTTTTCTTATGTAGATGAAAAGAGAGAACTAGTACGTAATTTAAGCTTGTAGCGTGTAAGGCCAAAAAGGTTTAAGGCTGTTGTGTACTAAATCTATTGGATTTGTTCACCTCAATGTTAAACTATAGATAAATTGTGTCCAAGGATTGCCGACTGGGATTGAAAGATTTTTTTTCAACAAAATTGTAATCCGTAATAGAGAAAGAAATTTTACACCTGAGGGGCTTTATTCGTATTTTTTTAAATGCAAATATTATTTTTAAATTTAAATTATTCGGGGGGGGGGGGAAATCTGGTCTAGTGTGTTTTAAACGTTTCTAAATTCTTTTAGTGGGTGAAATTTATAAAATGAATCCTTTTGTAAGGTGCAGAAAAAATCAGGCTATCTGAAAATACCATTTCTAATCGATTATCTTCATTTATGTAATATAAATAGCAGACAAATTTTCTCCATAGGTTAACAATGATGTGAGCGAATCCAATAGGGTTAGTACACAGCAGCCTCAACTAGTTTCTATATTACAAATAAACTACACAATTAAAATGTTACTTATTACTTACTCCACTTGAGTTACATCTAGCGTAGCCAGCAACTCCGATCTTTGCCATTATCATTTTGCTAGGGTTTTTTTTTTACATCTTTTGTTCAACAACACTTGGCTAACAAATTTTGGACAATTCAAAGTTCAATAGGGGAGAAACGTCCAGGAGAGATAGGGTTGTTTGGTATAGTACACATCTTGCAGGGATACATTCTCATAGTCGCGTAAGGAACTCGAATTTAATTAAACGCGAGCATTAAATATCCATGAGATAAAAATTTTAAAGGTTCACGCGTCTGTTACTTAAAAATCAGATATTGTTTTTCCAAATATTTTGTAAAAACTCTTTTCCTTTCGATGTGATCTTAAAATGAAAAACTCGAAAAGAGTTTTTACAAAATATTTAGAAAAACAATATCTGATTTTTTAAAAATTCAAATAGTCGAAGCAAGTTAAAATGGGACATTGTTTTTCTACCTGAATTAAAGGCGGCTGAAGGCATAATATTAAATGCCGTGCATTTGAACTCGTATCAGATTAAACGAGCTCCGCTTCATCAAGTATGCCTTAAAAATTGTCTGAGAGTTTCCTATGTAAATACTCTCGCAAGTCTTCTTTGGATCTCTTGATTGCGTATTAAACACCCTCGTCTTATCCTTTAAGGATGCTGTGTACTGACCTTATTGGATTCGCTCACCTCAATGTTAACCTATGTAGAAAATATGTCTACTATTAACAGCTACATAAACGCTGATAATCCAATAAAAATTGTATTTTCAGATAGCATGAACTTTTCTGCATCTTGTTGCAACAGTGTTAATTTTATAAATTTCGTCTACCAAAGGAATTTTGCAGAGTTTAAAACACACTATACCAGATTCTTCTCCGAATAATTTTAATTTCAAAATATTATTTGCATTTTTTAAACGAAAAATGCCCTATGGTGTGAAATTTCTTTTTCTATTACGGAGACAATTTTTTAAAATCTTTAAATCGAAGTTGTCAATCCTTGGACACATTTTATCCATAGGTTAACATTGAGGTGAGCGAATCCAATACGTTCAGTACACAGCAGCCTTAAACACACGTCCTAAAGTAATATATATATGCGAGAGATGATTATTTTAAATGCATTTTATTTATTACCATGTTTTTATTATCTCGCTTTCTTGTTTGTGTGTGTGTTTTTTCAGTACAAATCTTGCAATCGATTTTTAACTAACTTCCCGACTACCTAGACATTTGAAACTTTTAGGGTAGCTCAGAACACGATGACAATGCATTATTTTAATACTTTTAGCCATCTTTAAGCAGTATTGAATACATTTTCGGTTAATTTTGTTTAGTAGTCTGGTTGAGCCATCTATCGACCGGAACGGGAACGAAAAGTTAAACGCAAGTTAACTTCCAATTAACTTCATTTTCTTTCAAGTTGATGGGATAATTCATCAGAAAATTTTTTAAAAAGTATTTTTTAATACATAGAATTGTCAAGTTTATATGATTCAACAGAAAATTTAAAAACATGGTATATAAACAGTTCTTTTTATCTTGTAATTATATTTCTATTGATTTAACTTCGATCCTTCTAGTTTCGCCATTACATTTTTTAGTTACATTCCTCGTTCCTTTACTTTGCTAGTGAGAGCAGGAATCGGCATTGACCAAGTGCGATTTCTAAATTCTCGGCAATGCTATGTAGTATGTTTTCTTTTTTACATCTATTGGTGTCTATAGTCAAAATATATGAAAGTGCATGAAATTAAAGCAGAATCATTTTTTTTCACTGTTAGGACGATTTACGAAACATCAATTATACGAGAAATGTACTTTTATTTCTTCCCAAATCATAGAGATGGATCAAAGCTTCAAAACAGACGTGCGTATTAATGCTGCTGTGTACTAACCCTATTAGATTCACCCACCCCAATGTTAACCTATGGAGAAAATTTGTCTAAGGACTGCCGACCTGGATTTAAATATTTTTTTTAATTGTACTCCGTAATAGAGAAAGAAATTTCACACCTTGGGACATTTTTCATTTTAAAAAAATGCAAATAATATTTTTTAATTTAAATTATTCGTGGGAAAATCTGGTATGATGTGTTTCAAACGTTCATCAGTTCCTTGTGGTGGAAGATATTTATAAAATGAGTCCTGATGCAAGTGCAGAAAAGTTCTGGCTATGTGAAAATACCATTTTTATTGGATTATCAGCATTTATGTAGCTGTAAATATCAGACAAATTTTCTCCATAGATTAACATTGAGGTGAGCGAATTTAGTAGGGTAAGTATACAGCAGCCTTAATAACTATGCGGCCAAATTTGCAGTTCTTATCATACCACCACTAATAAATGTGCTTTAAATGGAACTAGATTTCTTCATTTGAAATATCATAACATACTTATGTACATTATTGCACACTGCTAACCACTACTGGGATATACAAAATCTGACTGGGGCCATACACTTAGCTGCACATCCACAAGAGCGCGGTTACAGTTGAATAACTCGCCTGAGCTTACAGCAATAAATGGATGTTAACGTCAAGCATCTTAACCGAGCTAACTAAACAGTTGGTCACGTGCCTCTAATCGAGATTCAGAAGAGTTTCTTAAACGTAGACCTTGTCTACCGCGTCAGCACAAGCAATTTAACTGTCTCACTTCATCAGTTAGTTAAAAGCTCAAAGCCAAATTTGTCACTCACGCGACATTACCTAATTTCCGTGACCTGGCTTACTTATTCAAAAACGTGTCTTGAAGGGTGCGTGTGAGTGGCATATAACGAGGAGTTGCGATAAAGGTTTGCCTAAAAAAAGTTGCGATCGGAAAGTAAAGTTAAGGCAAAAAGATTAAAAAGCTAAAAATATATTAAAAAGCTAAAAATATATTAAAAAGCTAAAAATATATAAACAGAGCCCATACTCCTTAAAAAAAACTTATTCACTATAAAATCTCATCTTGTATAACGATGGCTCAACGACATACTGCCAAACTTTCTTTTCTCGCTCTTGAAACAACTTGGTCATCTTGTTGAACAAAACCCAGAACCTTCGCTTTTAACCAACCGACATTTATTGCCCCATGGAGATCATTTAGAATAAATATCCAAAAGGACAATCCAAATAAACTCTGTGCATTAAACATAGATCTCAACAGATATCAATAAAACATTATTCCTGTAAAATACAAAGTTTTTTTTTGCGTTTGTGAGAATTCATGGCGTCACTATAAATACCAAAACAACAAGAAATCCAAATTGACGCATCTGGGATTTTCTAGAACCAAATACAGTAGCCGTATTGATCGCATGCTTATAGTAGCATTCTTTTTTGTAAATGGTCTATTTTGTATGAACGTTTTTACTTAGTGGAGCTTTTAAAGCCCATTGAGAAGACAGATTTATTTTTGTTGCTTATGCCACTCCCCCGACAGCAACATCAGATAAAGTCCTAATATAGGCTACGTGCGGTAGAGTGCGGATCCGGTTTAGACTAGGACCACAAGGGTCGACGTCCGACTTGGCTAAGGTTGGCCCACGAATTTTGAACAGAGTCAAGTAGCGGGATCAGACCACCTTACCCAGATCCCCTGAGGTAATTTAAGGAATTGGAGGACATTGTAGCCACGATAAATTTTGCGTGCACCGGCCGCTATTAGCGTACACGGCGGCAGAATTGTCAGCGGCGGGCATCGAACCAGTGATGTTCAGATCACTGGTCCTCTGCCATTACCGACTGGGCTACCGCTGCCCTAGAAAGTAGATTTGAAACTACATACCATCCATTATCTCAACTTCTAATAATAAATGAGTCGGACCAACAAGGTTACAGTTAATAGTTTGTTTGAAAGTTATTGTTTAATAATATATCAGCAATTAGTATGCAGCGTATAGAATTAGAGTTTAAGATAGTTGAACTTTCAAAATATCGAAAAGAGGTTATTTTTTCCCGATAAATTGGCAACAATGTTGCGTTGCGGTTGTTTTGGCTGACCGAGAAACAAGATGAGTCATCCTGTAATTTTAAGAGCTTTCACTGATGCGATAAATAAGACAATTACCAAAAAATTTAACTTTTGACTTGTAATCATAAAGTTCGTAGTTTAAAGTATAAACGTGTCATTTTCGCTTATTTTTATAAACGCAAATTTTTTTTTACTATTTAACTGTAAATTTATAAATTAATGGTTATCTGTAACTCGAGATCTGTACATATAGAAATACTAGCTTTATATACCCGGCGTTGCACGGGTGAACCCTTAATAAAGCTTACTTGTATGATATGTATATTTGTATTTTATGGCAATCTATACCCCTCTCCACTGGTCATCATCCCATCAGCATATTATAATAACCCCCCCCCCTCCCCATTCTAATGTCAGCATTAAAATGTTTCTTTCAATTTTGATAACCCACTGGATCCCGGCCCTTCGAGGAGTTTGAGTGCTTCCCCGTAAACCCTTGTGAAAATCGCCGGTTTCATAAACAAAGAATTACCTGACGTTGCCCAGGATAATAAAAATGAATGGAGTTAACCTGAGCTCTAGATGTATACGTACTAACAACCGAAATATATACAATTCACACACACACACACTTTTCCACATTTCCTTTAATTAAGATTGATCTCTCTCTTTTCTCCTACCACCAATTTGTTGTTCAAAATGGTGATATATAGGAAATATAAATTATTCGATTGTTTCTCGCAATTTTTTCAAAATCTAAAGCGAATGTCGAAAAATCGTGACATTGATCGTGTTTGTTACATTTAATCGTGTTTCTTACATTTTAAATCAAGAATCTTATGGATATCTGTTTCCTTCTTTGAGATATGACGGAATATGTAAAAAACACGTAAAAACACGTTTAGCCCCCTTAACCCCGTGGGGGCCAAATTTTGAAAAATCCTTAAATTGGTTTTTAGGTATTCATATTCCTTAGATTTTAAAGCAAGAATCTTATGGATATCTGTTTCTTTCTTTGAGATATGAGGTAATATGTAAAAAATACGTTTTGCCCCCTCCCCCCCATGGGGGGGCCGAATTTTGAAAATCCTGAAATTGGTTTTAATGTATTCGTGTTCCTTACATTTTAAAGCAAGAATGTTATGGATATCAATATCCTTCTTTGAGATATGAAGGAATGTGCAAAAAACACGTTTTGCCCCCCTCCCCCCCTTGGGGGGCGAATTTTGAAAAATCGCTTCTTAAATGACGCCTTCAGCACAAAAGTAATAAGCTCCTAAAATTTGATATCTGTATCTCCAATAGTTTTTGCTGGGCGTTGATACGTGTATGTATATATAAGTCAGGACTTCTTCCTTTATAGATATAGATATAATTAGCATACTTACGTTTTCTACCGAGATCTGTTGTTTAATACACAAATAGGTTATTCCATTAAAGTAAGGATGTAAAGCAGCATAAAAAAATATATAAGTATATATGAGAGTGTATGTAAGCAAAATACAGCAATAAAATATATAAATATTAAAGAATAACATATTTTAAAAATGATGATATAAATATTTCCTAAAATAATTATATTTTAGAGATATCCTAAGACATTTTCAATTTTAATTTCCCGCATGAAGTTTCAGACATAAATTAATATAAATGATAAAAACCAATCTCATTTTAGTCAAACTTTTCTAGGCAGAAAAAAAATCTCTTGTTAAAATAATTCAATTGTGTTTTCAATCGTGTATTGTGTTTATGTTATTTATCTAATCAAAAACGTTCTTTTCTATTTTAAACTTGCAGTAGTTAATTTATCTAAGAATCATGTGATTGATGATACATGATGTGTTTACTATACAGATATATGTCGTTTTAAAATAAATTGTTCTATAATTACTGCATATCTCTTGCTCGACATGTTTCTCAATAATTAATTTTGTGCACAGATACGCTCCTGAAAATTATTATAACTCCTATTTCTTATGAAATTATTAAAAACCATTGCATGTTTTTGATATAGTTTCTACTTTACATGCTTTATGCGTACATTTGTCTATGTCGGTGTGGTTTGCCTTGCTTGTAAAGATTGTTTATCTTCTGCTTCAGATATTCGGCTAGTTCGAGAGAAAAAAACGAAATGTTGCTTTTGCTCAACTTATACATATAAAAGCTTTTATACGAATGGCGAAAAAAATAAAGGAATTGTAATACAAAGAGAAATGGCATTTTATGCTTCCTAATGAACTACGATGCATTTTTTTTTGGTACAGCAGCGAGAAATAACTAAAGTAAAAGTGTAAAATTTCGTGACAGGTTTTTGAATGATTTAAAATATCTGCAAGATAAGAATATAAAAAATTACTATAGAATTGCTTAATGCAGAAAAAACATGAATTATCTCAGTCATGGACGCATTTAGCATCATGTCAGTCCCTTAGTTATTTTTTCAGCGTAATTTTTCTATCGGTATACTCGACAAAAAATTCACTTCTATACAAACCATCATCTAAAACAATTTTCTTACAAGTATTAAAATTATCCTACCAATATTTAAAATAGGTCGTTGATTTCACCTAAAAGATTAACCCAAGAAAAATTAGTGTCCGAAGAAAAAGCAATCAACATCGTAAAGTAAAATCATTTCTATTCTTTTTTTTTTCATTTAAAAGATAGTACAGGAAACATATTTTTTATTTTAATCGAGTAAAAAATTTCAATCAGCGTGATGGTCTAGAGATCTAGCATTTTAATCAATGCAAAAAAAAAAGTTTTCGCTACGCTTCGCTAGAATTGTTAAAAGCTGAAATAAAACTCTTCCCTACTAACTGATAGTCCATGCCCTAAACTTTATAGTTGGCATTTGACTACCGAAATTACCATTTATTTTACTAGTTGTTGCATGTTCGTATACTCTTCTCGATACCAGGTACATTATTAGAACGTATGGAGGGTATCATGATTGCATATATTAGATCGTCATGGCTTTTTCTGGAAGCATCTAATAAATGATATTGTGAATGTTGTTCTTGGACAACTGAGCAGTAAAAAGCCACCTCATTATTTTAAGAGTTTACAATCTGAAGTCTGATTATAGAGCTAGATCTGCTGTGATTAGAGTTCTACAGTACTATTTGAAAACAGGCTATCTATTATGCATGGAAATAATTTTGCAATCTTAGATTTGTAAAATAACAAAACTATTCTCATATTCTGGTATTTTTATTTGCTGGTGAGTAGTTAATATTATACAATGCTCACCATATGAATTGACAGTTTCAGTAAACATCTTAGGGCATTTTTTATGTCATCTTAAAGCAACTCTTTTTTATCATATCTTCGATGCAATAATCATCGTATACAAAGGTCCTTTTAATTGGGTAGAACGTAAAATTTAGTAGTTGGTAAGTTTTCTCAAAGTGATATTATCAGCACAAAAATTACTTTAATCATACTTTTAACTGTATGTAATATATGTAATATATATTAATATATAAATATATATATATATATACACTGCTCAAAAAAATTAGGGGAGCAAACAAAGAAGTTAAGAAAACCGTGCGAGACAGCTACGTATTGGCATAAAATGGATAGTACACGCGTATCAATGCGCAATACAGAAAAAAAGACGCAAAAAAATTTGTAATTAAGCTTTAATTCTTTGAAAATATGGAAAAAACATGAAAAGATGATTTAGGGCAACGATTTGGTTACATGTAAACGATAAAAAAAAGGTATTGTTTAGAAATGATGCAAGATATTGAATATGGCGTGTGGTATCCTCGAACAGCTAAGACTGCTGCACACCTGTTTTCCATGGATGCGATGATGTTATCGATAAGACTTTTGGGAATACTGTTCCATTCCTCAAGAAGTGCAATCTCCAAGTCTCGGAGAGTAAAAGGAGGCCTTGGTCTCACAGCAATGCATCGTCCGAGCATGTTCCAAACATGCTCGATTGGATTCAGGTCAGGAGAGCACGTTGGCCATTCCATAAACTGTATTGTTTCAGCTTCAAGCATGTTCTCCACAAGACGAGCTGTATGCGGTCTGGCATTATCATGCTGGAAAACAAAGAAATCTCCAATGGCTGCAGCGTAAGGTATGACATGAGATCTCAGTATCTCGTCTGCATACCTTCGGGCCGTCAAAGTACCATTCCGAATGATATGCAGATACGTACGTCCACCTATGCTGATTCCACCCCATACCATAAAACCAGCTCGTCTGTATTCTGACCTTTCACGAACGAATGTGGGGTTATTTCGAGTGCCCCTTTCCCTCCATACCAAAACACGTCGGGTGTCACACCCCAGACTGAATCGGGACTCGTCTGTAAACAGCACTTGGCTCCAATCATGTTGCTCCCAATCTCGATGTTCAGCAGCCCATCTTCTTCGGGCCGCACGGGGGCGTGAGGTCAACGGAATGCAGACCAGTGACCTACGTGCATAGAGACCTCCCTGGTGAAGCCTATTACGTACTGTTTGGCTGGACACCTTTCGTCCTGTTGCCAAGAGCAACTGTCTTTGCAGCTGAGTATCATTGTCTGTTCTGTTTCGACGAGCTGTTAACAGTATATACCGGTCATCAGTTGCTGTAGTGGCGCGTGGCCGACCTTGCCCTGGTCGACGTCTAACATTCCCTGTTTCTTGGAATCGATTCCACAGCCTTGCAACGACACTTCTGGCGACTCCAACAGCGTCCGCGACACTACATTGTATTTGCCAGGATTCAAATCTGCCTATAATACACCATGCCATGGATTCCGGTAAATCACGTTGTTGAGACATTTTAAAGTCACCTTTTCTCAAAAAGAATAACTGAGCAATCGAATTTCACAGTTAAGGCAGTGAAACAGACGTTTCTGCAACATCCCGATTTCTGCCCTTATGTTCTTTTTCTGGTTTTTGACGTCATGGACTTTGATTTGCATATGAAGTTTTCTTCTGTTTCCTACTAGGCTTTAAATTATGGATGATTTATTTTATGTTACTTATCGGTGTAAGTATTTGCGTAATTTCGTTAAAACCATGTGCTCCCCTAATTGTTTTGAGCAGTGTATATATATATATATATATATATATATATATATATATATATATATATATATATATATATATTGATTGCTATGATAAATCAATGCTCTGCATTGTTTGTGCTGCCGCAATTCAACCTCTTATTCAATAAGCCTTATTTCAACGGCCGAACATCTGTCACGTGTCACGTATGTACATTGTCATCGCTTCCTGCTTAGCTCGTAACATTAATACGTGTACATCTGGAACATCATCTATAAAGTATTAGCTACAATTAATTTTTTCTATGGGCGTGGTAGCCCAGTTGGGAAAGGCAGCGAGCCAGTGTCTCTGGTTCGATGCCGGTCACCAACAAATCCACCGCGTTGTACCCTAATGGCGGCTGGTTCACGAAAAATCTGTCGTGGCTGCAATGTCCTCCAAGTTCTCAAAATTTACCTCTGGCGGTGCGGAGTCAAGTGTACCGGTCTCGTCACTTGACTTGGTTCAAAATTACGGGACCGGTCCTTTAGCGAAGTCGGACTCCGACCCTTATGATGCTATTTAAAACCAGAGTCGCGTCATTCTGCCCAATAGCCTTTATGGACTCTATCTGATATTCTGTCGGACAAGGGGCATAAGCCACAACAACAACAAATTTTTCTATCCTTCTTTTACTTCGAACATTAGTTTACTTTGAAATTTATTTTAAAGTTCATTGAGAAAAAAAAACATTCTTATCAACCTATGCTGCCGAGATTCAAGAACTAATTCGGTGGGCCACCCTTTTATTTTCATTATGGGTATTAAGACGCTGCAACCCATTTATTTTTATTGTGGATAATTAGAAGGGGACTTTTACTTTTAATGCGGATATTAAGAAGGGGACATTCTTATTTTTATTACGGATATTAAGAAACTGCACCCCTCCACCTTTTGTTTTAATTGTGGATATGAAAACGATATGGGTTCCTACTATGCAAGTTTCGTGTAACTGTTAGGTAATAACAAAACATTTTGCCATCCCTTGAGGTATTTTTATTAAAAATGTTTAAATTGGTCTTCTAGAATTCAAAATATATCTTGGTAAAACTTTTGTAGAAAAGCAATGTCAGAAGTTTTCCAAGCGAGGCTTCAGAAACCAGCTGGTCAGTTTAAACAAGTTTATTATCTTTAAAAACTCTTTAAAGGGGTCATTTTTAAGAAGGCTATAAACTAGAGCTGGCCCCTTCAAATCACTGTACCCTCAACCCCTCTCTTTATATATATATATATATATATATATATATATGTGTGTGTATGTGTGTGTGTGTAATATCAGCACTAAGGCGGGGGCGAAGCTCAACAGGCCTGAAAATCTTAGCCTGTCGGATCCGGGGTGTAGTTGAAGTGGCTTGGAGCGACTGGGATGAAGAAGAACTACTTGGAATCCATACCAGAAGGAAGAGGCAACTGGTTGATAACATAGTCTTTTTTTCCGAAGCAGTTTCGTGGCTGGACATTATTTCGACGGGATTACAGACATCTTAACTCCACAGATACCGAGGAAAAAGGCCCGATCACGCCGACTGAGCAAAGCGTTGCGGCAATACGGACATTCAAAACACTACATCTTGTCAGGCCAGAGTAAAACACACAAGTCCGCCAAAATCCTAGTTCTACGTCCTCGAGTCAGCGTACTGAACTTTTCGGATTGGTCTAAAACGAACACATGACCCTAGCGCGTCATATGGTGTAATCAGTGGAAAGTTCTCCAACCTTATATAACGGTTATATAACTCTTTCCCCGCGTGGCTTTAGGGGAAAAACTAATAGATTATTTGGATTGGATTTGAGGGGTAATGCTTTATTGCCAAAGGGCAAAAGAATTTAGATTGGCGTTTTACTAATAAAAAAGGTTGGAAATTTATTTCATATATATATATATATATATATATATATATATATATATATATATATATAGGGTGTTGCCGAATTTGACCGACAAATTCAGAGGGGTGATAGTAGTCATCAAGACGAGCAATAATCACACAGGAATGTATGACCGAAAACGCAAACTTGAAACTGGAGAGCTCTGTTTACTTAATCGGACCGTGCAGAACACTTTTGCATCTTTGTTTATCCTCTAGCTGACCAGGTTTGCGTTTCTGGTCATAAATTCCTATGTGATTCTGTTTTGTTTTTGAGTTTTCTACCTCCTCCAGAAAAATGCGATATTTCTGGCCATCCAGTGGCGGTTGGTAAGAGGTACGGTCCGATTAAGTAAACAGCGCCCTCCAGCTTCACGTTTGCATTTCCGGTCCTACATTCCTATGTGATTATTGCTCGTCTTGATGCCTACTTTCACCCCTCTGAATTTGTCGGTCGAATTCGGCAACACCCTTTATATATATATATATATATATATATATATATATATATATATATATATATATATATATCCGTGTGCATTAGTTATATTTTAGTTATGTACTTTTTCGTCCGCGACGGATTCTGTCTAGTTTAGGAGTTTCTGAAATCCTAACACTATTCCTTGAGGGTGTCTATCTTCATGGTTCTCACTGATCCTTAACTTATCCTTAGAGATCTTGCCACAACATTAATTTTACAAGTTTGTATTTGGGATTTTACCCCGTGTAATAATCACTTTTAATACTTTGGCTCAACGAAGCTAGCTGCTACCGAAAACAGCTGCGGATATTTTAAATTTTTCATTACTAACGAAACTTTTGATCGTCAACTTCAAGTCTTTATAATTTAATTCAATCGATCGTAAAATCAAACGTGCGTAATGCAGCCAAAGTTATCATATAAATTTCTTATGAAATATACGGCTACCACGCACTTACGCCAGCCATTTATACGAAAATGTGGACAATTCAAGATAGACGAATAAATAATCCAGACAACCCAGAATTTCCGCCAAGCCTAAAAAGGATCAGTTAAATAATGATTGACTGCCAAGGCGTTATTTATCTGAATTCAAAATTAGCATTTACGCCTTTATAACAACAAAACGTAATATATAATGAATATAGAAAACATGCATTTCAAACTATTTTACAGCTCCTTTTTAAACTGTCTGTTAGATTATTATTTTGTTTTTCAAATAGAAACTGTATCTTTTATTGTTGTAGAATAAACGGCTCATTAATGATTTTTCAGCTCGAGCGGGAAAACTGTTTTGCATTTCTTTTTACTTTTTCTCCATATTCCGGTCGTAACGAGGAAGTTAGGCGGTCGTGCTAAATTTCGGATTTCAGCTTTTTGTAAGATTAGACGTCCTGAGTCATTCTAACTGTAAATAAGGGGTAGGGTTATAACCTTTTTGACTTCCGCAAGTTACCGACCTTTAAAGCTTAAAACCGTAAAATGTGTTGCACTGTTGCAGTGCAACACAGTACTGCTGCCGTCCCTGTATTGCAGTAGTGTCGCAGTCCCGCGAAATTGGACATGCAGCGGCGATATCTACTCTAACTAGGGGTACTCCAATTTTTTATGTGTGTCCCGAAACACTCACAACCATTATCAGGCAGGTGCTTTTGTAAGCACAGTTTTGAAAATGGGTGCCTGAAAAACACAAAACTGTAGAAATATATGCCACTTGTTGCTCACGTTGTTTACATCAACGTGTCTTTGTAAATCATCCAATTTCAAAATGACATATTTGAAGAATATATATAGAAATCGCCTTACTGATTCTTACATTAAGGATGGAACATAGCAAGTATAAAACGTCATTTGTCTAAAACAGTCAAAAATTTGTCCCAACTTTAAAAAAAAGTATCATTTTAAATAAACTTTCGAATACATTTAGGTTTTGAGTTTCAATTTTTAGATTATTTTATTATGAGTTATAGTATACTATATTGCGGCCTGAGTAACGTAGCAAACAAAGATTGATTGCTCTAAACTAACACAAAGATTATAGACTTAACCTTTTCCTTACGGGAGGGGGGGGGGGGGTAGCATGCATCCCAAGAATACATGCCCAATATATATATATATATATATATATATATATATATATATATATATATATATATATATATATATATATATATATATATATATATACAGAGGCTGTTCACACATTTTTTAGACGATGTATATTGTATTCACAAAACTAAATTACATAAAATTCTTGTGTTTTAAATATTCTATTTGACATCCCTTATTCTGAACTATCTTTCGACACCGCAATTTCCAGGACAATAATGCCTTTTGAAGTGTCAGAAGAGGTATTCTATCCCATTCCTCCTGAACAGCTTTCCAGAG